>JAVLVB010000591.1:2600402-2621486 GCA_032876305.1 Orestias chungarensis | reverse complement strand
TAACAATTGATCCGTTTTAAGACGGACGGAGATATCTATTTCAAAATTCGTTTTTTTATTTTAATGCTTTTAAGCGTGTTTCACATTTATAGCATGACATACTCTTATCTTTTGTTCTATTTGTGTGTGCTGTGATGCAACATTTTACATCGCAAGCATCATAGCGCCACTAGATTGGGGTAAAAGCCGAATTTACCCGGCTAATTGGGAGCGATGGTTTGTGCACCGTAATCACACACAGGAAGGGTTTATCAAGCTGTTGTGAAGAATATGAGCACAACTTGCTCGTCTGACACTTGTTGTGGTAATTAAGGTTAAAGTGTGTGTCAAGTTTAAATTCCCCAAAGATGCCTTCTGTAATATGTCTTCATATGTAAATAAAGCGCATTGCTCTTGCACATGAGTGAAATTCCATGCGTATATGTGAGCATGTGTGCAAAAAAAAAAAAAAAACCTTTGAAGTTGCTCATTCACTCTATATTCCTTCTCTTCCCATGTCTCGTCTCTTTGAACAGCATGTAGGCATGATTAATAAAGCTGTTCTCTCTCGACTTCAAACATATGGGATGAATATGGATATGCTATGACACCAAGCACGTCACCAATGCCCTGTCTGCATCTCATTTCCATTCCTGTCACACCATGAAGGTTGATAGACTCGTCGTTAAACAATCTCTGTGGGAACTAAACCTGTCGTTCACTGGCTTGTCTTTGAGCTGGCTAAGACCGTTATTACGTAGCTTATCGAGAACGACATGAAGCTGCAGGGGAAAATTACATGTGGAATTTTATTCCTATTCAACTCGTCATTTTTCCGATTTTCTGACTGTCAGCTCAGCTGCTGTTTGCATGTCTTTCTTCTCCCATCGTCTTGTAATTAATCGGATAGCTGAATGGTTTTCTTTTGTCTTTTTGTTTTTGGCTGTCTATGTTTTTACATGAAACATGCACAACAAAGACCACAAACGGTTGCTGTTTCTACTTTAAACTTTGGCTTTTCCCCAGAGGATAGTAAATGCTTCTCGTGTGTCTGAGTGCAACTTACACTTAAACAAAAATGTTTGTTTTTTTTACAATTTAACATCCCAGATTTTCACTATTTAACACATGCAGTTGTGTGAAAGTTAGGACACCCTATTAATATTTTGCTCTTTATTAGGAGATGTTCACAGAACAATGCCTAAATTTGATGTATTATCTGTGAAAACAAAGTGACTTGAATTCACCTCACAAACAAAGATTTTATTACTCCTTAATCAAAATAGATACATAAAACATCTCAATAAGATCACAATCTGGATTTCTTAAACCCCTTGGTGGATTTACGTATGTTTTGAGTTATTGTCATGTTGCAAAGTGCAGTTTTACTTCAGCTTCAGTTTTTTTGAAGTAGCCTCTGATGTGTGGTATCATTTATGGTAAATTCTCTTTCCAGGTTTTGTTGTATTAAAGCATTCCCATTTCATGGCAGCTCTCAGATTTTATGAGGTTCTTTTCCTTGAATGGCTCTTTTTTTTTTTGGTTAGGTCTTTGTTCCGGTGAATAAATAATTCGCTTTATAATTGGTAGAATGGGGAGGAAAAAAATATTCCGGTCTTAACATGTGATTTCTCTGGTAAGCTTCTTTCTTACCTTCTTGTTTTTCTAAAAATCCAAATTATTTTTCCTTACACACTTTAATGAACGTCAAACTTTTTCCTTCTCGTAAGCGAATGTTTGGGGCGTTTGTGATCTGCTTTAGGTGTGAGCTTGCTTAGACAGCCATGCTGGCACTTGTAAAAGGGACCTGACTGATTTTTTTATTTTATTTTGAGACCTTTTTTAAACCCCTTACTATGCTAAGTTAGATGGCAAGTTAACATTGCATGCATGTTTGTGCATGTAAGGTTAGGACCAGCAGGTCTTGAACACATAACCTTGTTGTAGATTGTAAATACATACTGTTGCTATTGGCCCTTAACCTGTGCTGTATTTTTAAACCCTTTCTTGGTTTTCTATTTTTTAGAAAGCATAATAAACTTGCAATAAATGGAGTTAATTTACTGATAACATCAATGGCTGATTCATTCCTTTACTGAGCTCCAGTGACACAGTTAACCAGCCCACTTTGAATTTGCGTCAATAGGCCAATCAATCACCTCTGATGTTTTGCAGCTTTAATTTGGTCTGTGCGGCGGTCTGGTATGGCTCTGTTTCCTTCCATCGATGTGTTGATGAACTTCAGTTATGATGTATTTGCTTTAATGAATCCTAAGCAGTCATGTAAAAACGTTTCATCATTGTTTTTTAAGCACAATAGTGGATACGTAGGGTCACACTGGGTTTAGTGAGTAGGGATGTGATTGTTCTTTCTGTAGAGGATTAACTATGTCATTGCATGCATGCACATGCATTAACAAAAGTGAGTACAATTGACTTTGACAGTTGTTCTGATCAACGCTTTCCTTAACCAGTAGACTTCTGTAGCAATACGAGAGTTTTATAGAATAATAGAATAGAATACGTTTTATTGTCATTATATACATTGTACAACAAGATTGGAGGGAGAGAGACATATTCTAGCACATTATTAAATCACAGCTTTTACAGTGCTCCACATTTTGGTTTGTTAAACATACTTTAAATAAATAAAATCAAATTGTTGCCGCAAACTATTCTTCATTTTTCAAATCGAGCCCAAGTGAAGAATTTTTATTTATTTTTTTTCACACTAGTTGAAAACATGTAAATGAGTGTACAGGTAACTGAGACCGCTTGCAGAGATGCGTTGCTGCATCCTGCAAAGCTCCTGTGTCAGCCTAAAAAATTACTGATGAAGAAACAAGCTACGGGAATTTTTTTTTTCTTTTTTGGTTTATGGTTTTACATGTTGTTCCTCACTTATCTATAACTGGTGTTATATTATTACATTATAACAAGCAATGCTAAATATACCGTGCTTTGATTGTATTTACCAGTCATTTTTAAACATAGATGTATACTTTGATCTTTAACAGAAAAGCCACAATTGCCCATACGCATGTGAAAAATATGAAACAAATGAGTTTATTTTATTGTCATTTTATAACAGTTAAATCTAATTTTAGAAGTTGGATTCAAGTAAGAGTCCTTCATGTGTAGGATTTAATCCTTGTATGTCTCTGCTCTTTATAGAGACGCACCGAGTGACAGTTTCATACTTTTAGCTTGTTATAGTTTTAAACCAGTTTTACCTAGCAATACACTCCATCATTTTATTAGATTACATAACAATACAAACTCCTCAAGCAGTCGGGAACAGAATTCTGAGATGTTGTTGCAGCTTTGAAACAGTAAAAGCTAAACAGCCATTGGTGGTCAAACTTTTCAACTTCCAAATATAGAATTTTACCCTGTTTACTACAATTACCATTTGCATAAAAAGTAATAAAAATGAAACAAAGAAAAACCTCTGCCTAAGGTGACGTTGTAGAAGGCGTTCTGATCTTATCTTATAGATGTTTCCAACGACAAAGTGTATCAGTGACCCTTCTGATGTAAATCTGCTGTCATGCAGTGAGGCACTCTCTTTCTGCATCTATCAATGCATGCAAATGCGGTCAATCTATCACACGCTAAAAAAACAACAACAAAATAAACGCACACAAGGAATTACAGAACATTAGAAGTTACGTTCACTGATACTTTATTTATCATGTGTTATTTACTGAAGTGCTGCTGATGCTATGCCCTCACTTCCTGACATATGCTGCCCCCACCTCTCAGCAGCCATTACAGGGTGCCTCTGTCTGTCTCTTACACCATATGGCCTTCGCCGTGTGTCGGGGGGGGGGGGGTTATGACGACAGTGCCCACTCTGCTACTAATTCTTCTGGAAATAGAAACGCAGTCTTGCCCTATTTCCCCTTTTGTGTACATCTTCCATCACACACATATCATTTTTTTTTTTTTTTTACATTTATTTTATGTTAAAATTAATGATGCACTTGCATTCAGAGCTTTTCTTTGCCTTTAGCCAAATGTCCACTAACATTACCATGGTGAATCAGAGAAAACTACTATAATTAAAATCTTGAGTCAGAGAATGACGAAGGCCAGCCCCGTTACTGATGCATCTTCACTCCCCTTAGTAGACGGTTCTGTCTTTTGAAAGGATCATATCAAAGCCCAGAAGCGTGCAAGACCGAATGATTCTACTTTTTTGACTAGCTTCTTTTGAGCACAGCAGGAGAAAAATGTAATATGCCTCAATAGATGTCTTATGTCTCTACTGGTAAGATGTTACAAATGTTAAAGTAAACACAGGCTTGTAGCTGCAAAATTAACTCATCTTAGTCATTTTTTCTTTGTCTTTTTTCTTTTTTGACAAGTGTATCAAGAGAGAAAGACAGGAAAAGGCAAACAGGTGTGCTGTAGTATCACTGATGTGTTTCCTGTTTGCGCCTGGAGAAGAGCTCTTCATGGACGGATTATAACGGAAGGTATTGCAGCATGCTGTGTATCTTTTTTTCTTTTCTTTTTAGAGCAAACTGGAGTAAGAGCCATTTACTTCTTTCTGAGTATGGTTTAATTTAAATGTTGCTGATGCCATTGATTATGTGACCAAAAAAACTAAAAAATAGACATATTCCTTGAGCTGCATTTTTAGAGTAATTATACCTGCAGTCATCTAATTTATGAAAAACAATTTAAAAAACTGATATCATGTTTGGTTTGATTTTTGCTGTTAGGAAACCACACAGCACATCTTATATCTGAAGAACAAATAGCAAGATGGAAAGGATATGACCCAAACTGTGGTTGAACCTTGACGTGTCTTCTTAGTTTCCTGTTTTCTTGCTCATCTTGCTCCTCCGGCTTTTGCCTCCGTCCCCTGTGAGTTTAACTGCATGACTGAGGCTGGCTTTCAGAGCAACAGCAATATGATGTGTTCTTGTATAAGAGAGGTGGATTTGATTTGACTGACATTCTTTTAACATTTTAAGCTTTATAACCAGAGTCTACAATGCTTTACAAAAGCTTTCCAACCCCTTCAACCTTTGTTGTGCAATTGAATTTCTTTTATTTATAGATCTACAAAAAGCAGCACCTTATTTTCAGTTGGAATAAAAAAAGGACAATTGGTTTTCATCATTTGTTTGAGAAAGACAATTGGATTGCACACTGAAACTTGTTGTCTATTCTATTTTTTTAAAGTATCTCCAGACTTGTTAGATTACACAAAGAGCATCTATGAACATTGATTTAAAATTCCTGCGAGTGGCTCTCGATTGGGTTTAATTGTGGCTTCAGACTTGAATATTTTAAGAATATGCATATATCTACATACTTTCATAGTAATTATGTCTGTATATTTAGAATTGTTGTCTTGCTGGTAGATGGGCATCTATCACAGTTAATGGTGTTCTGAAGCCTCTCGCTTGTTTAGCTGCTCATGTTAATGCTACGTCTCTGCATAAGAAAAGCATCTTGCACCGCCATGCTTAATTCTTATGGCTCATTTGTTCATTTTGCAGTGTTGGTTTTCCTTTACATATAGTATTTTTTTATATTATGTTTAATTTGTATGTTTATCCACACGACTGCTGTCACCTTAAGATAGCTTAAGCAAAGCTGAAAACCGGACTTGTCATGGGCTTCTTTAACCAATGGCTTTGTTGTTGCCCTACTTAAAGGCCACATTTGTTGAGTGTAGGATTTAGAGTTGTGGTGTAAATAGATTCCTGCACTTAACCTGTTTCTTTATGCAGGTCTTCCAAAAAAAAACAGGGAGTCAGCTGCTTCTCTAAAAAAATGCTCTCATTTTCACTGACCAGTTTTTTTTCGGTTTACTCTGCCTCTCCATTTTTATAGGTATCTAAATGTTCATGCACAGTACTGTTAATTGTGGGAAATGTGCATCACAAACTGAAGATTCATTACATTAGATACGTGACTGTTCTTGGTATATTTTAAATACCATCCAGCTACAGAGTTGGTTTCCACATACTAGACTCAATCTGCATTAGCTGCCTTTGCTTATTGTTTTCATGGGACTATATTTAATCATTTCTTGATGATATTAATGCTCCTCTTTCCATTTATCCACACGTGCACACTCTCTCTCTGTCCTCTTACGCCTGTGCAGAGGGGGTTTACTTTCATTTTCTATTGCTGTGCAGGTTACTCACTCATACCCATGCTTTAATAGGAGTGAGATTACTGAAGTTCAGCAGGACATCCCTGCCCTCTCTTCCATCAGCTCACTGCTTTGTCATCCACCCTCCCTGAGTTCTCTTTTTTTCTTGCACGTTTCTGCTATTTTGTCACCTTCTCTTCCTCCGCCCCTCATTCACACACCTCGTGACTGGGTCTGTTGCTTAGAACTTGCGAATGTTCAATTTTTGGGAGGGATTTTTATTTTGTTTCGGAGAAATTTGGACATCAGGTTGTAAAGCCAGACATCTGTGTGTCTTGTCAGGAGGTTATTTGCTCTCCTCTTATGTAAACTGGGCTTGGCAAGCGTTTGGCTTGAGGGATGCTGGCTCAGGTGGAGCAACAGAGATGGAAGCTATTTTGGGAGTGCTTCGTTCCTCGCGTCTACCTAAAGCACAAGTTACTCTCTCACATGGGTCTCTTGGTTCTGAATAGATGAAAGGCCAATAAAAAAAGCTTCGTTTAGTGTTCTGATTATGCATTTGCTGGAGCATGGGGCAATTTATTCATTCATTTTTGTCTGCAAACATTCTTGCATTCATTGTATATTTTCTATTCAGTGACAGTATTAAATCTCAGCCATTACAAAAAAAAAAGATTAGATTACCACAGCTGTTATGGGCTGAAAGTGCTTCCTGGACATGCCCTCCTTCATCTGTTGTCCAATGCTGTTTGCCTTAATGACTATATGTCTACGCATATAGTCATTAAGAGGTTCATGCAATAAAAGTGCTTAATCTACTCTGGTAATGATTTTTATTTTATACCATTGTTCTATTTATGTCACTAATCTTATTAATTGTCCGAATCATTTGGACCTGCTCATAGTCATGTGAGATTCTTAGCAGTCTTTGACAGCTTTGCTAATCTCTGTATTTTCACTCTCTTCCTGTCCCAGAACATGCAGCTCCTCTGGCTCCAGACTCATCTGCTTCGTGCTGTCCCAAGCCTGATCAAACATAAGCGCAGCCCCAGCAGAGACTGCTGAACACGACTGCGTGGAGAACCATGCTGTCTGGCTCCTGGCGGCGGTCTGTGGGGCCGACACGACCCGCCGCAGCTCCCGTGGTGAGCCCCGGCGCGATGACGGTGTGCGGGGTTCCCAGCGGTACTGTGGTTCTTGAGGCCCAGTATGACTACAGTTACCGTGGGTCAGACGGGCGACAAGTTTGCATAAGAGAAGGCGAACGGTTCATTCTCCTGAAGAAAACCAATTCAGACTGGTGGCAGGTGAGAAATCTATTTGTGATGTAAAAGAAGCCACAAGTGTAGTGTAGTAATAAATATAGACTATTCAAGTGTTTTGAAGCACGTATTAGATAATGCTTGTAATATGAACTAACACACAAATCCGTTATGAAAATGCATAGAAGCAAGCTGGGCAATTAGCCAGAGTAAGAAAGGCTTGTATCTTAGATCAGTCTTAAGCCGCTACATCTATTTCTGTCTAACCTCTGATTATGAAAAAAAAAATAATCCTTTCCTTTCCTTAAAGCTAGTTCAGTTATTCACAAAAAGTGTTTAGGTTTCACGACTCTCTTCTCCACTACATTCATTGTTGTGCATACAGTGCCTTGCAAGAACATAACCATGACACTGCTGGGGATATGATAATGATGATAATTATTTCATTTATTATTATCTATAGTTAAAGCTTTTTAATTAGGAAACGAGACACCTCCTGGGAATCAGGAAATAATTAGCCAAACATGTTCAGTCTCTCATGAAAGGGGCGTGTTCATAATATGCTAAAAACTGACTCATTTATCACAATCTACACAAACTCTTCTCTCCAAAACATTCAGTCAATAAGCTACTAAAACAAAACTACCACCAATGTATTATGAATAAACAAAGAGTAGAATGAAATGGCTAATTAATGGATAATAAAGTAAAACAACGAAATTGCACAACTAATTGATGAATTAAAAAGCTATAATGAAAAAGGTGATAGGCACAGACTAGACCTTACGCTCAACTGATGAAGTAAACACTAGGGGCGACACTCTTACCGTACACCCGTATGACAGAGGCTAACGGTTGTGGCTAACGATGGCCTATAAATTGGGGTGTGTTCTCAAGTGAGTCTCGTGGCTAGCTAGCCCAAATCTCCTTATTGCGGATAAAACTATGTTGGCAAATAAGATTTAGGAGCTGATGGAAGTGACAGGATTCAAGACAAGAACCAGACCAAGAAGCTGAAAAATCATGTGTAAAGATCGCAGTAGATTATCCGTTTCTGAAATACTTGCTTGTGAGCTTTGCATCCTTGTTCTGCCTTCGTGTGTTTGATGACAGCCAGATGTTTTTGTTAGTAGAGATCAGTTTCATCAATTTGAAGATAGCTGCCAGTGAGTTGGGCCTTTGCTTTCTTTTGGGTCAGCACTCTCTCTGACCTTCGAATTCTCTCATGGAGGCAATTTTTTTGCCAAGTCTCTATTGCATGTTGACCTTTGACATGAACTGAGCCAGATTGGTCCTTCAGGGTTTTAGATGTTGTTCTGGTTTTTTCTCTGACCTCATAGATCATCTCTTGGCATACATGGGGACAAACATGTGTGACAACAAAGCAAAATAGAATAGAATAGAATAGTATGGCTTTTATCCCCATTATATGCATTGTGCAATGAGATTGCACAATGCATATAATGCACTTGTAAATAAATATTATATAAATGTTAAATATTGCACAGATAATATAAAATATTGCACAGAATAAGACACTTCAAGGGGGTAAATTATTATTATTTTGTTAGGTACTGTATTGTAATCTGAATTTCATTAAAGATGATTTGATTTCTGTCCTGTTAAATTTTATATTTGCTTCCACAATTAAATTTTTTGCTTGTACAATTTACAGATATATTACATGGGGAAGTTTATACATTGAAAGTCACATTAAAATTAAACAGTAACAGGTACTAACAGAAGCATATAAATAAATGTTTCTGTTATTTTCTATTTACCTTACCTTTCTGTAATGGTTTTATATGGTTAATATAGTAAAAAAGCAAATTTCTTAATAAACAGTTTTAAATATCTATTTTACTCATTTATGTTCCAGCTTTTTCTGTATTTTGTTTCCTATAAAACCTAGCCAGTTACGCTGGCTGGTGATCCAGAATATTTATGGAGAGTGACTGATTTGATGCATCACACCTGCACCAAATAAATTATGTATATCAAGCATAAAAACATGATATCTTGAGATGTTGTTTCAGCATTTTACTGGATTTTTTTACTATGGTCAAATGCTTCAATGTTAGTTTCACTGGAGAACAATACATGTCTCCAAAAATGTACGTCTTTGTCTCTGGGTGTAAACCAAAAGATGCATACTGCCTTTGGCACAACTATGTGGCCCTTTAGTTTATAGCTGTATAGGAATTGTTAGGGGTTTCCAGCTTATCCTAAGAAAATATGAAAACAGCAAACACAATCATTTGAACTTTTTTCATCAAACAGGTGCGGAGGATCGGCGCTGCCAGCAAAACAAAGCCAGTGTACGTCCCTGCTACATACGTGACTGAGGTCCCTATTACACGGATGCCATCGCCCCAACGCCTCGTCTCATCTGTCTCGCTTCACTCTGACATCAGGATGCTACCCCGAGTGTCACTCTCTCCTAGCTTCACAGGAACTGGCAGTAATGAACAGAGTCAAAGTAATTTTTCCTAATACATACTAAGTTCAGCTAGGAAAATGATGAGTGTATAAACACATTAAATCTTTTTTTTTTTTTCACCACAGCTAATAAACCCTTGTATCGGTCTATGGAAAACCTTAACTCCTATAGCAGTGCCTTCCAGAAGTCTGACAGGAACACCAGAGAGGTAGAAAACAACTTCCCCTCCCCACCTTTCTCTGGACTCAACTTTACGTCCAATTCTTCTACCTCCCAGTCAAGTCACCTCACGGTCCCAGGGTTGCGTGCAGCTTCGGTGACTCAAAAAAAACCTTCAAATCCAAGGGTGGTTCCGACAATCACGCGGAGTCAGAGCTCAAGCAACCTGCCTGAAAACCTCAATGAGAACCCGTACGACGAGGTGGGGGGAGGCTTTGGCAGTCGCATCATCTACAAGGTTCCTAAGAAGTGTTGCAGCCAGTGGGACGTGGCGGGGTCTACGGACAGGAATAACCGTTTACAGGTAAGGGAACTTAAGATCTAAGCAAACACAGAGATACGTTTTTTTTTATTCTTTTTAACCACCAACTTGAGATCCATCAAAGTAAACCTACAGGAACAGATAGATGTAACATACTTTATTAGACAGGTTTGCAATTTAATAAAATTGTTCTTATGCATTCTTCTGATACTTTAGATTCTCCCCCCAGTTCTAAGCATGCTCATCCTATCATGCTTAGAACTCAGATTAATGAGATATGAGTTTTTCTTTGCACTACTTACCTTTGTTTTAGTTGGAAGTCAAACCTGAATTAAGGTAAATCTGATTTTATATTTATTTGTTATTACTATGCGGCTAAATCAGCATCTGTATGTGCATAACCAATTTATTGAGACACAAGTTGGTAGTATAGCAAATAAACAGTGAACTACCATAGCTGTCACGACTTTATGCAGCAGCCATGTCTAAATCAGGTGTCTTGGCTTACCTGTGAGCAATGTTGGATATATTAGATATATAATATAATATATATATATATATATATATATATATATATATATATATATATATATATTTAATATATATTGGATATATTAAAACCTAAATGGAATCTTCAAGTTTAAATTTGTTGGTTAAAATTGAACAACACAGAAGTACATGTGAAAATGTTATATCTGTACCGGTAATTAAACTCACCTAACAAAAACTAGTGTCATAACATGGGCCATTTGTAAATTCAATGGATATGACAAGTTTGAAGAACCGTCCTAAAATTCCAGATTATTGCGATATAAAAACATTTACCAAACATTTAAGGGCCATCGAAGATCAAAGACAAAAATAATGTGGCAAGAATAGGATATCTGCTGACATAAGAGTAAGAACTTTTTGAGAAGATGAATGAAATTTATGAGTAAAAACGAAGACGTTTATTGAGATTATGACATAAAACATTTGCAACAACAGCAATGGAAATATTAAGTGCAGTATTAAATGGTCATCTGATTATTTTCCACAGTGTAAATGTTGCATCAAGTCTCTTTTCCTGTATCACTACAACTCCTTGGTGCAAACTGGATTCAGTGTTGCAGCTGTTGCTACTGAATCAGATGTGTAGTCTTGATCCTGCTTGGGGTGGCGGATCTACAGTGTTCTGATGAGTGAAAAGAGTCTGGGTCTACCGCCTAAACTTTGACGTGTATCACCATAACAAAATTTACCACTTCAATCTTAGAGCACTTTAGCCATTTTTTGTCCAATTTTAAAAACTTCTGAGAGATTTTTATTACAATTTTTTACTGTAGATTGTCTGAGAATGTCTTAATAGATAGGGCTTGATTAAGTGATAAAATAGAGAACAGCCAACATTGTTCTTACTCATTGTCCTTGCCAGCAAACACTGTTGTTGTGACCATGTGGGTTCTACATACTGGGTACAATCTGCTGAATAGAAATGGTGGCACAGATTAAAAGCTGGAACAGACTGCTTGTGTTGGATTACTTATATCTGAGATGTTAGATGCAAACCGATACATGGTTATACTTAAAAATAAGGTCAATTTATTCCTTTGTGGTCAAATCATTTATTTTCTTTGATCTGCAATAGCATTATTACGCCACCGAAAAGACTAGATCATGAATAAATCATTTCAGTAAATGTTCACCTTTTTTGATATATTTTGTAAAGATAGAAAAAGATGTAAATAGTGAGTGTTTGTCAGCATCCCACATCACCTTTTGACAATATTAGTTCACAGTAACTTGAGAAAATTATCTAAACCTACCACACAATGAGAAAACCTTTTATCTACTACTTCCTACTGGTGAATCCTCTAATTTCCGCCAGATTTAATGCTGGATTATACGGGTTGCTAATCTTGGCCATTTTACAAATTTGATTTGATTCAGATTTTTTTTAAAACATTGAAATTTAAATTATAAAGATGACCTTTATGGTTTTTGCTTCAATGTTTCCTTGGTAGGAGCTTAATAAAATCAAAAAGTTTTAAATTTTGCAGAACCTAATCACAATCAGTTAAATAGTGTTTTAGTTTAACATGAATAGATTAATATGGTTTATTTCTTACATTAAAGGTGGAAAATTCTTCATCTTTCTCAAACTTTTACAACACCAAACATGTTAGTAAGGCCGTGCACATGTTTTTATATCCCCAGTAAAATAACTAGGAAATAACAGCTAAGATGGAAATCTATTGCCTTTATTCAAAAACCAGATTTTTTGGTGCAAGGCTTTCAGAAAGCTGCTTACCTACTCTGCTTTTTGCTAAATTTTATGCATGTTCAGCTCTCCTTTTTCTGATTGTCAGTTGATGCCTTATGAGACACCAGGTGGAGCAACATTCATATGTTTAAGTGAATGTTTCTTGTTTGACTGAGAGAGAATACATAATTGACATTTGCCCTGAGTCACTATTAAAACACAAACTATGTCTGGTCAGGCTGTGATTCTCCCCTATCCTTCATTTCAAAATTCAGTTTCAGAGAGATTGATCATTGTTTTTTGAGTAAAGCTTTTGCTGCATAACTCGTACTTATCAGATATGTGCCAGGAAAAGTTGTCTTTGACTAATTTACAAAGCTTTAATCATGGTATTTTATATAATCTTAAGAGTTAGATTTATAAGTGAAAGCCTTCATGAGAAAAAAAAAAAACAATTAACAGAATTACCTAAAATGACATAAGATTTAGTCTGGATTTTAAATTGGAACTAGCCATTTACTATGTTAAAGTGCTATAAATGAAGATTTAAATTATTTGGGCGTTTAGAAGTACAACAAAGTCTTACATAAAATGTAACATGTCTTTTTTTAAAACAGAGAGAAAAACAGACCCAGTAAAAATGGCTATTTTAACTCTTTTAAAATAAGGTTTTAATATCACAATAATCCATTTTTTTTTTAGACGTAATGTTACCTCACCTTCCTTTCTTTATGTAGCTTTTCCATCATCAGTGATGTCAGATTATACAAATGGGCCAAACAAATCTGTCACATGCAGCTGACGCAGAAGGAAGTGTGGGATAAGATTAATTTTGATTTCGTTTTACTGATGATCTGTAATCTCGTGGATTTACATGCCATAGTTCAAAGCGTAATAACACAGAGACGGACTTTTGCAAATTTAGCAACCATCCGCTTCCAGGATAACTTTACATTTATTAAAACACAGCAGGATTTGTTGTACTGCTTTCATTTCGTGTGGACCCCCTAAGTATTTCGCTTGTTTTTTCTTATGTAACTTGTCTATATTAAGCAGCGGATTTTAATAAAAGCAACAAACAACAGAATCGTAGAGCAAGAGGAAAATTGAATTCGTCATGGCTGAATTCTGCACAGCGCTCCAGCTCAGAACCGGCACCACGGGCTAAAATTGATTTACACTTAGGCTCATTCTTAATAATCCTCTTGGAGAAGCAATCAAGTTAGCATTGACGCCAGAGCTTCCCCTGCATTACATCAGAGGGGATTACACATGGCTGCACTGGTGAAAGAAATCCAAGGTTATGCTTCTGACAGTTAAGGGAAACTCCTAATGCTGAGTCTCCCAAACTGTAGTTTAATCTCTGCTGAACCGAGACCTTCAATTATAGATAGCTGTGATCTCAGTGGATGTGACCATGCTCTTTTTTATCACGCTCATATCCTCCGTCCCTCTTTGTCTTTTCTATCAATGTCATCTCTTTATTTGAGTCTTTAAAACCAGTAGAAGGGTTATATCTATTTATCTAACCACCATGAACAGTTTGGAGGAGGGTTAAGGAAATAAAAAAAAGGACTTCTTCTTCATAAACATCCTTGTATGAGCCTCAGGAAAAAGAAGAAACTTGCAGCAGCCCCATTTTAAGAAAAGCTTAGCTGTGAAAAAGGATTCACTAAAGAGGAAATAATTCACCTGCTTCCCTCAGGAAGTTGATTCAGGATTTTCATTCCCGATTTCCCTTCTGCTGGAGTGAATGAAAAACCTATTTGTCTTGTAAGGGGAAACCAGAAGCCAACTGCCCTTTGATCATCTGACCCAGACCTTTAGATTAAGTTTGCCACACTTGCTCATTTACGGAAGCTTCTTCCATTTACTTTGAGATTTTTATGGAAGATCTCCCCTCTCTGCACTGATTGTGGTCAAAACAAAACCGAAGTAGACTGAGCCTGAGCTTGATTTTCTCTCTTCAGCTAAGGATTAAAATCTACCATGGAGCACATTTTTTTTACTAATATGGCGGAGCAAAATCATTCACTTACTTCCCTTTATGTAATACTGCTATTGTTTTAGCTATTTTTATTTTCATACTGTTAATATCTGGTCACTAAGAAATATTTTTATCAATAATAACTCCTAAAAACTTTGTTTTACTTACTTAGTTAGATTTAGGGCCTTCTATCTCCAATTAAATTTCAATATTTTCATTTCTATCACAAAATAACAGATTATTTGAGTTCCTCCCAACAATATTACTTGTGGGTGGCTTATTCAAATTTTGACTTTTCATGTGCTTTATCATAGCCTTAAAATAATATATTCAACAGTTTAAGGTAAATGTTTTATTCATTTATCAGTGTTTTACCTTTTTCGTACAAGAAGGAGCTAAAAACATTTTCACAATTTTTTCTTATAACTAAATTTGTTTTGGTGCTTTATGGTGTTCAGTAAAAAAATTTTTTTATAAAATCAGAAGTTCAATACGGTAAATAGGTATAGGTATAGAACCACTGCTGTAGTCCACACATGCTCACTTTTTTGTTTTTTAAGAATACTTATCCCAATAATTATTTTTCTGTGTAAAATAATACATTTGAAAACACTTGTTCTTTTGCTGTAAGTATATCAGCATTCGTCACACAAAACTTTGTTGTCTGTTGAAATGCAGAGACGTAAGGTCCGTCTCATTTCCAGACAAGCTAGTTTTGACTATGTTGACAACAAGTCGGGTTTAGATGTAACCACTGAGGTAAACGGAAGGAAGCTGTGGGTCCAGACCTATCAGGTGGTTGAAAAAGGCAGTGCTGCCATCTGGAGTGAAGTACACTTACACCCATTACACAATTGTCACACGCACACAATCTTTCTGAGGATCACGGGGGTTTCTAACCTTTTTTTTTTTTTTTTACCCTGAAGCTTTGCTCTGCATGTCTGACTGAAACCTTTTAGTTTACATTTATATATATGTTCTAACCTGTGTTGGTTAATCACCTAAAGTGTGTTTGATATAAAACATGTGAAAAGGTTTAAAAAGTATGGATACTTTCGTAAAGCACTAAAATGTTAAAAAGGCTCACATGGACTATTAACATCCTAAAGATTTGGTTACATAACTGAAACCAACTAGCAAGTCCGTCTATTAGCTTTTAGATTTATCGATTGTGATTGTGTTGTAGCTCTTGTTTTTGGTGGGCTTCGAAAAAATCTATTTATTAACAAATAAATATCAAGTGCAGGACCTCCTTATTACTAAATATTATTTCTGTTGGCTGTTTGCTTATGTTTTATGTAGAAGAATGACTTTATTCATTGAATCCATTGTTTTTTTCTTCTTTTGATCTTGGGTATATACTTTTGTGTCTGTATATGCTGTATGTGGCAAATAATGTAAACAGGAGAATTTGTCTGTGAAATTACAGTTTGATTTTACAGCCTAGGTTTTTTTTTAGCTCCTTAATAAGTTCACTAACTTTAGGAAACCGAACTACAGCATCACTCCTTTGTTAATGTCCCCAGGAATGTTGTACTTTTGGAATGTACAGTATTGCAATATAACTTCTAATGAATTCTTTTTTTTTTTTTTGGTTTGTCCAAGGTTCCCACTGAGGCCTACATGTCCCAGCTATCCTGGCAAGACTCCCCTATTTATGCTGAAATGCAGCCAGAGAGGCGTCTGTCCCAACAGGAGCCACCCATCCCTGCTCTGGGTCAGCAGCCTCTTCAGATCATGGACCTTTGGGAACAGTATTCTGATCCAGACACGGGTAGATGCTATTATGTCAATCGCATTACCAAGGAGAGGTCATGGAAACCCCCTCGCCGGGCCCTTTCTCAATGCACCAATAAGGGTCCAATGCAGCAGGTATTATTCTCTGTTCCCTCTGAACCGCTTTCTTTCCCTTCTGCTGCTGAATTGGTCTTAAAGTGTGAAAAGGTTGGCAGGTTCTAAACTTGATGAAGGCCTCTCCTCTTACAGGAGAGTGTAGTTGTGGTCAGGGTTTGAAATAAGGGTCTAGGCTTTTTTGCATGTTTCTATGGTATAGCTATATCAACACATATGGGGACATTTTCTATTTCAGAAGTTGACACATAGGAGCCTGGATGGCATTTTTCTTCCACTGTAAGCATAAATTATAAAGGCATATGATTGTAAAGATTTAGTTGTTCTTTTCTGCAATAGTCTAGTTCTTGGAGGAAAACTCCCAGGTGACTTCGCGCATTAGATATGGTATTTTCAAAAGGTCCTAAAGTAGGTTTTTTGCAAGTTCAGTGTTTATGTTATTCCCACTGTAACAACCTTAATATGCAGTTATGACCTTTTAATTCTATTACATTTGTAAAGTATAGTAAAATAGATTTACCATTGAAAAAAATCCAAAAAAATATTCTTCAATAAATGCATAATCCTGCTTAAAGTTGGACCTCCATCCTAGAAGTGTTTTCTTTCTTCAGGTTTCTTTCATGATTATTACTGTTTTTAGCTACGTCTCTCCCAGTGTTAACAACGACCAGCTTCCCTTTCTTGCTGAAAAAAAAAAGAATCTTTATAGCATGATTCTACAAACACAATTTTTAACAGCTGGCATTGGTGATAACTTTCCGACACATGGAACACCTTCTTAAATGTGTTCGCTGTGTCATCTACCTAGCTTGTGGCAAATGTGTAGAACCCAAGGTTAACACTAATAATAGGTCAGTTCAGCAGATTTCTCCGCTTCTTCCCCGTCTAAATTTCTTTTTGCTCGGCCTGTCAGTTTACATGAATAGTCGTGTCTTGATCCATTTAAAAACATTCTATGTTCTTTCTGTTTTTAGATGATGGATTGAACATTTGTCAGTGGGATGTTCAAAGCTTGATATTTTGTTTTATAGCTTCAAACCCCTTAAAACTTCTCAACAGCTTTCTCCCTGACCTGTATGATGATGTTTGTTCTCTGATGTTCTCTCACACTCTTAAAAACTCAAATCCTTTTTTGATAACTCCTGGTTAATTACATACTGACTTATTTAAACTGTGATGATGGTGGCGCATTTCTCCTTTTTTAGCTTTTAAAATATGTCAGTCACTGACTGCTTCATTTAGGTTCTCTACGGTTTATTTTCTTGTCTTTTGGCTAAAATGTATGTGTTGCATCCAGGAGTCAATTAAATAAACTTCAAATACTAATTTGAAGTAACGGCAAACTATTCGTGTCGAAATATGTATTATCAAAACATTGTTTTATTATTATATGTAACTGCAAAGGATAAATCTTGTTTTGAAATCTGTGTGTCTGTTTGTCTCATGCAGGCAAGTTCACTACAGGCTCAGACATTACCCCGGGACACCAGCCATCTGTCACTACAGCTCTCTAAGAAAGACAATAGAGCTGCTCAGAAGGTAATCACTCAACCACCTTACAAAGGTTGACAAAGTCCCATCATAACTGGCTCCCTCCCTCACAGTTACCTAAGCAGTTTTATTACATGAAATATTAGTATTTTTTGTGTATAAATGAGTCAGAAGGCTTGTTCGGCATAAATAATGAGGATTGTTGTGAGGCTTCAGTGGAAAAAACGTGCTGTGGATTGTCTTCACTTGGTCCACATGTAAACATATTTCAGTTCAAACTAAAGGTGGGCCCAAAAAAAAAAAGTCACCTTTTTGTTGATGAGAAATAATAATTATTTTTTTCTTTGTTTTGAATCTTTCTGTTGTTTTGAGTTTGTAGAGAACATGAATTTATAATTGGAAATTAAAAATCACAGTTAAGGATTAAACAATGTCTAAATGACTAAAGTTGCGATGTAGAACAACCTGCAAAGTTATTACATCTCTTTTGTTAAGAATTCTGCTTTTGCATAATCCTCATTAACATTAAAAATGCTTATAAATACAGTTGCTCATAAAGAAAGCTATTTCAAAATAAATACCACCTTTTTAATAAGTAATCCAATAATTCCTCGTTTTTGAAAAAGTTTTAAAAATGATGTGCGTTATTATTCAAAATGGAAAAGGCAAGGGCTCATACCATGTTTGCCACAAGTGTGATGATATACATTGATCTGAAAAAGGACTGCAAGAAAATAGCTAACATAAATACCCGTTTTGTGTCAAACAACATTGATTGAGGATTTTGTTTTATTTTTATTATACACATTGCCGACGAGAAAAAAAATGGGTAAAACTATCTTTATGGCCCTTAGTGAAAATAGTGGAGAATTTTGTTGTCAGCAACTCCATAAAAACCCATCTACATGCCAGCAGGTTATTTAGGAATAAAGTAAATAATAAAGATTTTCTGTTCTACCGTTATTTTCATAAATGCGTAAAATTTGCTTAAAACTAATAGGATCCATACTTTTTCTTCAAATTTTGCATGGATCGGTGTCTTTTACAAATACATCACACCATGGTCTCCTGGAAATACCAGGACATTTTAAATAAGAATCTAATGGCATTTAACAGGGCGCTGAAACATGCACTACAGGGGAACAGCTTAGCAAACCGTAATTCATCTGGCTTTTTACTGATGTGTCTGTTTGCATTAATATTGTGTTTAGGGGGGTTTGTTCTGTCATTTTAGTGGAATAGAAAAGGCATCAAGGTCCACCAATTTGTTTTTGCAAGCAAAAACTCGGTTATAAATAAATACACAGAATAATTACCACACAATGTTACTTGGAGCTCTTATAATTATTGAGGTCAGATGTTCTTTTTATTTGTGTTAAGAATGCACTAGGTCTGTTGACTATACTGCTACCAATTGTTGAATGCTGGTGGATTTGATCTGCAGCTACATTAACCTTCACCTTAACTGCAGTAAATGCAATGCGCCACAACCTCAGGTTATTATATTTTAAAGGAAATTCTACATGTCTTAAGGCACCTATTATTTACGGTTGGATAAGGTATCCTCCCAGCTTCAGCCCACCAGACCCACTTCTGATAAAATAAATAAAAAAAACAAACTAAAAAAGCTTTGAGATAATCTGAAAAGATCAGGTAAGATTGTATGGGGATGAATGGTCAAAGATCCCCTTCTGTTGTAGTACATAACTAAATACTGGGGTTGTTCAACATAGTAAGACTATAAACATGTAGGTTTTGTGAGATTAAGCCAATGCAGTAAATTTTATTATATCCTTACTAGAGGTGGTGTATGTAATTGTGGATGGTGTCATGATTTCATTGCTTATGTGAGCTTGACATTTGTAGGTTTTATAGTTTTTGTAATGACAGAAATGTTTAGGTTTTAAAAGAATGTTAAGGCATCTATTTATATTTGATTTCATTTTCCTCCTGCTATATTCTTCTTGTTTTTTGTTCCCTAAAGATATAGGAGAGGATCTTTTCAATAGAAAAATTTCAATGGAAAATCATATAGAAAATGACAGCCAATCAAAAACGACCGGTGGTGAAAAATAACTGGCTATCAATGCGGAAATAAAATTTACGCGACCAGTACAATGCGCCCCCATGTTTGAATTCGCCCAAGCGCAGATTGTTGTTTAGGAAGTAAAACGGGACGAACAAGACGCATCGTTCACCATTGAAGAGAAGTTCTCACCGTACGGCAGCGAAAATGGAAGCTCGCAAGAGAAAAACCGTGTTCAAAGTGACAGACATGTTCACATTTCTGTAATAAGTCTGATGCGGCGCCAGAGGCTGTGGTCCCGCAGATGTAAACAGACTGCATGTGCTGAGAACGTGCGCGCTCCCAATATCAGGGGGTCTTACTGGAGATGAGGTGGCGCATGCGCAGTGTTAAGAAAAAGAGATTGAGCTGAAGATCCTCTCCTATACCTTTAAATAGTTAAATCAGTGGTGCTCGTCACAGGGATGTTTCCTCCGATGAGACAATGTGTTTATTTGTTTGCCAAGTGAGTCACTATTGTGCGGATTTAATTTAATCTTTAAGGATAATTATTTAAATTCAAAATTCTTTTGGCCTTTTTTTTTTCTTTTGTTTGCTAACCTGCCGCTCTTCCCTAAGAGCGAACATTACGAGTAATAATAATAGCTTTGCGTAACATTTTTAGGTGTGAGCCGCTATGTTCTGACATCTGTAAACACAGACGGCCTAAACCACAGGGAGACACACAGCCATGCACACGCGCATTTCTACCCATATGAGGACTTTGTATTGACTTCCATTAATTTTAGTAATTTATACCCTAACCTAATATTTACCTTTACTCTACACATTACCAGTATTTTCCTACCTAGCTGAAACCAAAGTTGAATTCACACCACACCTCTAGACAACCTTTAACCCTAAAAGGGGTCCACAGCATTAGAACTGGGCTTTGGCCCCGCTAAGGCCCATCAGTGTTCAGAAGGTTAGTGAAAACGGTCCTATATAGAACAGTTCAACAATTACACACATGCACCCTACTTGTCTCTTTCATTTGAATCGTCTGTGTGTTTGTGCTTCAACGCTAGCGCTGAAGCAGACAGATCTGCTGCATGTGGACAGATTAAAAATGAGAGATTAGATATTTCTAGATGCCCTGTCAGTGGTTGGCGTCTGACAGACTCTTCCACTTTAATGATGTTTTTTTTTGTGTGTGTGTGTGGGGTGG
>JAVLVB010000591.1:2583103-2600302 GCA_032876305.1 Orestias chungarensis | reverse complement strand
TGGGGGGTGGTGGTTGGGTGGTCATCATACATAAAAATGCCTAATGCCGTCAGGGCTCAAATGAGCATTTTTAACTGTGTACCTTGCAGACAAATTTAAAGCAGTCACCACTAACTTCCCAGTGTTGTGAAACTGAACTTCTTGATAGCTACAAGTTTTATCACACAGCCAAATTGATCCATTCACCAAATCGGCAATGACGCTCGTGACATAAATCAACACAAGCTGCCTGATCCAGATTGCCAGAGATAAGCATTTTGTGTCTGATCGTTGCCTTGCCTCAGAATTGCGTCAGTGTTTCAAATTTAATGTTGTTCATCAGGAAAAGTGCGCGCATGATCAAAGCAGTGGTTCCCCCAGCGTCAAGTCAGCTTCGGTTCTGCTGAACTATATGTGTCGTTATTTATTCTGTGCTACATGACATGTAGTACGTACTGCGTACCTCGTGGGTTTGTGAACCAGGTGTTGAAACCAGACTGACCCACATAACGTGCCAGCATGGAGGTTTTTCTTGTCTAGAATTTTATCTTTTATTGCTCCGATTTCTTAATTAGCTCATCTTTGATAATTAACAGCTTGACCTATAGTTGATTCTGGTCTGAACTGGGGAGGAACTAAGCATTCAGAGCATACATACATGTTTCCTTATTTATATGAGGGCGTTTAGGTCCGTTGACTTTTTCCTACAGTTCAAATTTATAAATGCTAAATTAATTAGCATCTTTAAAGGTGTTCCTCTTTTCTCCTCTGAACTCATTGGGACTTGATTATCCTGAACCCTCAGTCTCTCCTGGGCTGCTTTTTTGTCTATGTTTCTACTGCTGGTGATGTCTAGAGAGTCACCTGACACGTTCCTACCGCTTTTAGAGAAAAATCAGTTTTTCTCATAAAAATTTTCAGCAAGAAAATATTACCTAATAATTATTTAACATTGGTATCTGTACTTATGTTAAGTAAGACAGAATTTTGACATATTTTTCCAATCTGAAATATTTTAGACTTTCCTTTCATAAAGCTTCTAATGGTACGACCAGAAATTAAATAGCAGTTTGTACTTAAGCAACCGGTTTTTATGCTGGTAGATTCAGTAGAAAATGGGAACGGTAAGGAATGGTCCCCAAAAATCTGCTCAGGTTCCCGGAAATGGCTCTGTCCTTTGAGTCCTTTTAAGTATGAATATGTATTTTTTTCTGGTTCTGCCAATTATCCACGTGATGGGATAGTTATAATAACAGAAGTCCTGACTGAAAATGACTTTTTGTGATGTGTTAAGAAGCTCTAGAGTTTTGACGTACATGTTAATCTTGATGCATCTCCCTCATAAACACAGAATGGTAAAACCACCAGAATAAATTTAAATCAATTTTTTCAATCCAAGAATGTATACCATGAATTTTATACTTTAGAAACAGGGGATGCTTATTAAAAATGTGTCTTATGTAAATCAATCTATTGTTGCCTCCAGCAAGGTGGAAGGAATAGTTTAGTAATTCGGCAAATAATTCCTGTACTAAAAATAAATAATAGTTCTTGAGGCAAATATCAAACCACCTATAAGAAAGTAAGTGAAATGAGGATAATTTTTTCAATATAATAATGATCCACACAATGTAAAGCCTTGATTCATTCATGTAAAAAAACTACTAGGACTGTGGTCTGTACATTTCTCCTTCTAAAATCTTTAAGTATCACTTTCATCTAAATTTGACCCCAAAGATCTTAATTATTAACTTTCTTTAAGGGAATTAGGAAGTTATTATCTGTTCCCTTTGTTGAAAATATTCTTTAGAAGCTCATTTTGACATTCATTTATCACGGTATTGCATACTTTAGCTGTTCTGCTTTCTTGTTTTCCACTTTCCACATACCCTCGAATGTGGTCGCACACCTGTGTCATTTTGGGGTCGATGCCAATCTTGTAGATCGGATACAAACAGGTGTCATTTGTGGGCCTCTCATGCTATCTTTCCACCCTACTGTCATACAAATTTTGAGTGAACGTTTAAAAGGACGCAAAAAAAGGAAAACATGATTTAGGAGCATTTCCATTTTCTGGTTTGGAGAGAATCTACCAGGCTCCACTGAGCATAAATTCATGAGATGGTAACGTGATGCATCAACAGGAAGTAGTAGAAAAATGTAAATGTATTTCCATATTCCCTGTGAGGCATAAACTCCTTTCAGTCAGAATATTATTTATTTATTGTTTTTTGGAAAGTTAAGGAGGTTATTTCAAATGTAATACTTCAAAACATGCATAAAAACATTAATGAAAACGAAGCTTCAGAGAGATTACTGTAAACTCATTCAGATCCTTTTACTCATTCTAAGATTAGGCAGTATTTTACTGTAGCACTGTTTTAGACAATATTATAAAGACTAGCCATGCAATAATTAATTCAACAAAAAATCATGGTCTGGAATCCACTGGAGAACCACCTGTAGCTCTTGTTGTAGTGAGTTATTTTAAGATATGTTAAACAACCGATCAATTAGCAATCTAATATCAACTCCCAAACTTGTTTTATTGAATATGGAGCTAATAATACAAATGGTTATGTTTTTTTAAATTTTTTTTTAGGTCTATGTATAAAAATCTAAATAATAAGTGTTTAGGTTTAATTGTTATTGGTCAAACACATTGTTTCCATAGGTTGATATTACCTTAGTTTAGGTTATTGTTCTAAACATTAAACGGGAAAATAAATTGTTTCAAAAAGTCCAGCTTTTCACCATCCAAGCTTTGATAGTCCCTGGACATATAAAACTTAAAGCATATTTCAGTAAAAAAGAAAAACGTGCAGCCAAACACATTTTTTTTTTTTTTTTTTGAAGACCCAGTTTTTCAGCCTGCTCTATAGCAGGAAGTTAAAGAGAACTATCAAAACTATTCCTGAGAATCATGCAACACATAATTACTTTTAGCATTTCCTCTCAGTTGAAGGTTAAAGCTTACACTGCAATGAAGTTTTTCTTTTACTTTCTCTATAGTAAACCCTCTATAGTAAACGATTTCGAACTGAAATAGTTGGACAGTTATTAATGTGTCAACTTAGCGTGATGATTCATATGAGCACACACCTTCCTGATGTGCCGCTGTACACGAGACTGGCTGTGTCGGCTGATAAAGGTAGCTTCCCCCTTGTATGGGGAAGTAGACTTTAGCTGGTACGTAGAGAAGAGCTGCATTTTTTTTTTTAACATTCAGAAACAAAGGGCTGTCATGACATGAACCACTGGAAGCTGAGGAGGTGAAGTCGACAGATAAACCACGGAGAACTGGAGTTTGTCTGATCTGTATGAACAGCTGAACAGTCATAATGAGCACCTTTGCTGTGAGTTCTGTTGTTTGCCCTACCGTGGTTTTACTCTGTACTTACTAAGTTTTACTCTTTGCACGTTATGTGTTTTGCATTCTGAGTTGTACTCAATCTGCTTTATTTGACTGTGTTGGAAATATAATTCTCTCTTATTGGGATTTTCTGATTAGCACAATTTTTGTTGACACCTTTTCTGAGTTGAACTGAACAGAAAAGCATAAGAGCAATGTATTTAAGTCAGAAAAAAGAGGTTTTGCTCTCATTAGCTCCAGAGTAGTTGGTATCTGTGTGTCAGTTCTTGGGCTGGGTTACATTACTCATAACTGGCAGGATGTTGTAAGGGCAGGGGTACTTTTAACTGCTGGTTTGAGTTTTGCCTCATATGTGACATGATCTGAGCTGAACTCTGTTAGCATCCTGTTTTTCATAAAGGTACAAAATATCCATAACAAAGTCTTAGTGTTGCATGAATTTTTCCCTACTGAAATTTTCTCCGAAACGAAGAAAAAAAGGAACTAATGAAATGCTGTTTTTTTTGTTGATTTATTTTATAGTTTTACTGTCAGTTTCAGAGTAAATTAATTAAAGCTCTTTATCTTAGAAAAAATAAGCATAACAGCTGCTAATCTTTGTTTTCAGCCCCTGTCCTCCTGACTCTTCTTTTTTTCTTTTTAGCTGTCGCCCGATTATATCTTTGGCAGCCACCAGAGGAATAATGGCAGCGGTTGGGAGATGAAGCAGGTAAGATTTTTCTCCACCTGCTGCACTTTTATCACTAGAGGGTATTGAAGGTGTTTCTTCTTAACTGTAACCTTGGAAAGTAAAAAGGTCAAAGACAAAAGCTCTCTTTGCCGTTTTACATATTTTGCCCGAACAACTGAATGCATTTGCTAAACAAAGGGAGACATCAAAAATAACTTCAGTGCCTTTGTTTCCCAGCCTGACTTTGTCATTGCTACAGATAAAAATCAGGCCTTGTGATCATTGCTTTGCTAGCTTATCTCGAACAGAAACCCTTTCAAAACTGAGCCAAAGTTAACCCAAGTTAAACTAAATTGATTTATGTTCATAGTTTGCAACCTAAATATTTCCAAGTAAATTTGAAGCTGTAACTTGAATTAGTTTTCATTACCTTGATGTAGTCTATCTCCAATGAGTCTAACATTTTCAGATGTATATCTAGATATTCATAAACATCATTCAAAAAGTAGCATGTTGATTATTTAATTGTTTCACATTCATTTTTAAATCACCTTCTTATACGTAAACTGTATTTTAGAATGGCTAAATATAAATAGCCGGGTTCTCTCACACCCCATTTGGACTACGTAAATAGCTGTGCTCACTTTTAATCGTCTCAGTACCATCACGTAAGCAAAGAAAGGATTTGCTAACAGGAATTTTTTTTATATTGCAACATCAAAAAAACTCAGTAATGGTAAAAAAAAATGCCAAAAATGGATAGTATAACACTTATTTGAAAAAGCCAATAAGTCAATCCTAATCTTCCAGTTTTTTTTACCCAAGTATTAAACTATAAAATAAATTCTTGTTGTCAAGAGGAGTTCAAAGTTTGTTTTTGCTCAAACTACGGTTCATATAGGAAGGGACAAAAAATTAGGCAGCCGCATTTACCCTAAAAGCTGCACCCTCAAATAATGACAAGATATGGTAAATTACCTTAACGATCCTATTTTAAGTGCTCAAGAATGTGAGCAGCACTGAGAACTCGTTCATTTGTTGATGTGCAATACTGCATGTGATAAACATGCGTACAACCTTTTTCATACCCTTATAAATATACTGGTTACCTTTGCTGACGAGCCATTGCATTGCCTCTACTAGTAATCCCAATTTTAAGAAAATTTTTACACTCAAGATGCCTAGGATGTTTCTCTTGAATATCAAAATCAAAGAATATCAAATCTTTTGGATTTGCAAAACCCGCATCTCAGCTGTTTTACAGTAGAACACATTAATATGAAGCCAGCTATGCTGATTTGATTTTCGGTGATTAGCATTTATACGTATTAAGGTGGTGAAACAGCAACTCTTGGTGTAAAAAGAAAGGCTGTTACCCAAGCAGTTCCTACTGCAACATGTTGCGTCACAGTGGGGTGTGGGTGCTCTTGCTTTAAAGCCCTTTTTAAAGGCCTGCTCTTTGCAAAGCAGCAGATTTGGCTCTGAGAGTTAATCCTCCCTGTATGAAGAGATGCAAACATCAGTGGGGATCTTTAGGCTGATTGTTCTAACTGGGTTACAGAGATTGGAAACTTTAATAAGGCTTTAGATGCACATAACGTGGAAGCTTCTACACATTTGTACTGTATGTTCTGGTATTAGGATATAACATTGATTATGTTCAGATGTAAAATTTATAATATGTTAGTCCCCATCTCCTCGGTGTGTAGAAATGTTGTTGTTCTGCTTTGTTGTTCCCCATTAAGACATTATTTAAAGTATGTAAAACATGTTTTAGAACCATTTTGAGACTAAGAGAACTAACAGGGCTTCCTAAAACTACTTGGACGAGCAGTAATGTGCTTTGAACAGACAAAGTCCACTTCATTTGCATACTTTAGCTTATTTTTACTGAAACATTTCACAGAAAAATTAGTCTTTAGGCCTTTTAATAACAAATCAACATTAGTCAACCATAGTCAACATTTTCCGTTCATGCGTCACACTCGTTTTTTTCTTCTTTTTCACCAAAAAATGCTCAGTCTGGGTCTGATTATGGTGTGCACCAGTCCTTTCTGTTTCCTTAGCTGAAACTCAGACTCACAACCTATGTGGGGTGGAGCAGAGGCCGGCTTGTGGAGCCTGAAAACACTATCCTGATGACCAAGTTTAAATCTCCTAATTTGCACTTTTACTGCAAATCTTAACAGATCTAAACACACACACACAATGAGCTTCTCACATTGCCATAAAAACATTTTTTATGGTACTCCAAAACCTTAAGGCAAATTTTATGTGGATTAAGGAAATAAAGGTGATGTATTTAAACATGGTGGTGACGTGTGTTGGGTTCTGGATGGTTTCTCCTGCAACACCTGAAGGACTTGCCTTAACCGATGTAAGCAACAATTTTGCTCATTTGCAGCAGGACAGTCATCTAAAGCTGGCTTAAAACTGGATATATGTTTTGAAGTTCTGTAGCAAAAACTCCATATTTAAACACTAATGAGATTATTTTTCATGTCTCTAAACACATCAGTCTTGTTTAAATGTGTTTTAGTGGGGCTAAATAAAACAAGCTATTGACAGAATAGAGAGCCACAATTCTTCAGTAATAAAGACCTAATGCCCGCTATTGCAAACACTTGATTGGAGTTGTAAAACTTATCCTTTGATCAATAAAATCATCATTTCAAAGCTATATTTTGTATTCAAACTGGTTATCTCTGTCTGATATGAGGAAAGAAAATAGGAGCAGTGTGCGAGGGGGAGAAATATGTCTTTATGGCATGATAAGTGTATATTCTGTTGTGTTTATGCATTCAATTATCTGTTTGTTCATTTTTTTTTACATCACGACCGTTGGATGGTAAAGAACATCGAGCGAGCTGTCTCCTCCGACACCTTGAGCACAACAACCGTGTTGACAAAAACAGGACAGTGCCACAACTCTGGATCCCCTCATGATGCCAAGCAGCAGCTCAGCCACTCACAGTCCATGATGCTCCCCGAGAATGGAAAGGTAATACCCTCCACGCGAACGCGCAAACATGCTCACACTGTCATCAGCTGCGCATGGGACGTTTACACAAAGCAAAGAGAACATTTACCAAGCAATTATCGCTCAAAACAAAGCAGATGAGAGAACAGCACGGATGATGCTCTCTTTCCTTTTTGCGTATGCTCAAGCAGTGCAGAGATTTCTCCAGCAACGTGACCAACATCATCGTTGAACCTCCGTCTCCAGTGAGTTCTCCGGACAGTGACGGATCCACACCGGTGAGAAAACGTCAGATGTTGCTTCTGGGGATTAATGCGTCCCCAAAAGACTGATGGGATGCGATAAATTAGTCTACCGATTTTAGCAGTCCAAAAGACCGTGTTTTGCAATAATAAGATTCGAGTTGTTCACTAAGAAAATTTTCCTAAACCTAATGTTTTTAATGGTTTTACTGGCTTTGCAAGAGATGATAAGTAATATTTGCCTGATCTACTACTGCAAAAGATATCTTAAATGGTCTATAAAAAGCACAGACATTTTTGGGTTATTCCTATTGAAAGATGGTTTCTTTCACTAACTAAGACTTCCCATAGTGCAATAAGCACTTACAGTATAGCTTCACAGACAATATTTACTCTCTCGCATCCTAAACGGGGCCATACCGCAGTGGGAGATTTCACAGCAGCTCCCCTACTGCTATTTTGTGAATGATGCAACAGCCAAGTTAAATGGCTTCACTCAGGATTCACTACATTACACAGAGGGGGAAAAATTGCTCTGAGGAACTTCACTCGTTACATTTTAACATGTCCTTATTGACTCTTTTAATTCCAGCTATGTCCGCCTACTTTGGATAAGACCATAGTGTTTCAGGATGTGTGTGGATGAACCTTGCAGGTTTTCATACCTATTAAACCCTTTGACATGTTTTCCTAGGAGCTGGAAAAGGCAGGGCTTTTGAACAAGACAAAGATTGCAGAAGGAGGCAGGAAACTTAGGTGAGGCTTCATTACGTATAAGTGTACAGACGAATCTGATGTGTTTGACTTGAAACCCCATCACATTTAGATGTCTTTGCAATTTTTTTGATAAGAAAAAGATATATTTGAGACAAACTTTATACATTTTTTATTATTTTCTTTATAAAAAATATATAACAAACACAATAAGAAATAACATACAGAAAAGCTGGCCAGAGGTTTATAGGAAGAGTTGTAATACTTATAAGTAGTTATATAAGGTTATAAATACTGTTAAACTTTCTGTTTGTTACAACAGATACATATTTTTCATGTTAATATTTTTTTTTAAGGATTCCTCTCTCATGTTCTGTCAGACTAAAATGTATTAATTAAAGGTAATTTTAAATCTAAATCTGTCAGGGTAATGAATAAGTTTTGGAAAAACGATATCCCATTGCTGTGTTGTGTTTCTGCACAACAACACCTGGAAGTTGAAAGATATTGGACAAACAGAGGATTAAAATGTTCAGTGTTTCAGAAATCTTAATTATAATGAAATGTGTTTTTTGCCTGCAGAAAAAACTGGAGTCCTTCCTGGGTGGTTTTAGTTGGAAACAGCCTGGTTTTCTTCAAGGACCCAAAATCCCAGACACCTTCCAGCTGGGTAAGAGATTAGTCAAGTCTGTTTTTTGTTGTCTTTGATTTTTAACAGTTAGAAGTATTCTAAACACAAGAAAATACAAGAATGTCTTGGTTTCAAAATAGACTTTACACATGGATTACATATTTTGCAGATGCTGCATATTTGAACATAAGATTTTTCAGCGTGGTGAAGTCTTTGAGGCCACATACATTGGTCTATATTGTAGAAATCAGAAATGCTGAATGGTGAGTCATTATACTGGGTTTGTTTTTGATGGGGCCAATTCCTGCCAAAGAGAATTTAAAAGATTAGTTTCCCAACTTCTGATTTAAATAAAATAAATTAATTCATGTTAAGATTGCATTTCTGGGGTTGTAGAACTGAAAAGAAATTGTAAAGCGGTTGTATTTTTATTCAAGGTATAGATTTAATCAAGGGATTATTCTTTACTTTAGAAATTATGTCCCCATCTATTCAGAAATGTCTATTTTAGATTGTTTTTTTATGGGTTGTTAATTTCAAAAACACCAGATGTCCACACAGGACCACTGCCAGAAATGATTTATTCACATTGAAAAAAAGAGAATGGCCCAAGACTCTTTTTTTTTTTTCTTTTCCCCCAGATCTGAAAGGGTTGCTAAAAATAGAGCATAGGACATAAAGCCTCAACTCGAGGTTTGTGGTAAACGCAACAAGAACGCAAGAATGATGAACGATGAACTTTTTGAAACAGATACAGCATCACTGTTAACATTTAGTTAGCCGTTTTTGTCATGTGTGACGTGCATGGTGCATTTATGGTTACAGATCAGGCTTGGTTGTGCTTATACGGTTTACGCTAAATATGAAAACCCTAGGATGAAATTTTCACTCTGGACGACATAAACCGTTTTATTTATTTATTTATTTGTTTATTTGTACTGTTTACCTTTTAAAACTGTATAGTTAATTTTTTTCCCCCAACTTTTACAGTGTTGGTAAAACAAACAAAAAAAACCTTTCCATATGGACGGTTCCTCAGTTCTAATCCCGGCTTTAAATAGGAGGAGGTAATGCTCCTGAGTCCCGCAGTCTCATTTTTCCTCTCTGTCTTTGTTTCAGTTGTGCTAATCATTATTTTCTTCCTCTAATTACAATGATTTTGGGTCAATTTCTCAGCAGTTCCTTCTGCACTTGACTCCTGTATGCTCATTCAACTCTCGTTTGCTCATCTACTTTAACATTTATACTTCGTCTTCTCAATAAGGATACTGAGATTCAACCTTTTCTGAGCAACATAATTGGTCCACACACCTCTATTGCAGGTGTTGCAAGCAAAAGTTAAACTTAATAATCAGATCGGGAAAAGTAGTGGAATAAGCTTTCCCCTTAAGTGTACTTTGTAATAAAAAAAATACCTATTTGACACATGTAGAAGTGACACGATAGAAAAAACATTATTCCTTTGCTTTTTACTCAAACTCAGAAACCAGGAAACAGCCGTCCACAGAGCAGTGTGGATTTAAGAGGAGCACAACTGAGCTGGGCCAACGACCTGTCCAGCAAGAAGAATGTCTTCAAGGTAAATAAAAACAAAACACTTAATGTTAGTAAAAGTGCATTGAAAATTGAGTTTTTCAGCTGTTTTAATAAACAAATATATTAGTAAATGTTAATGTAGGTATTACATTGTAGCCTCAGAGAAAAAGCGCTCAGTGTCCAGGAAGGAAGTAAAACTGACTCGCTCCTTCAATGACCTAAATACCATGAAATTTGCCTTTCCAGAGAAATGTGGTTGAATCTTGCTATTTTTGTTGTTTTGTCATTAAAGCCAAATCACAGTTTTTCCAGAGAATTTTGTCTGTGTCTGGTTTAGCTGCGGACGGTCACCGGCAACGAGTTCCTGCTGCAGTCGGAGACGGACTCGCTGATCAGAGAGTGGTACAACACCATCAGGAATGTCATCAACAGGCTGGTGAGATAAACACTCAGACAGAGACATCAAGTTGTAGTTCACCACTTCTCTGTCGGTGGCTGCAAAGGTTTCCTGTGCTAGAGAAGCCTCTGACTCAATATATGAACATTAGCAGTTGTTTGTCTGCTTCATTTCAGGGTTTGTGTTTACTTGTCATAGCAAGACATCACACCCAGATATCTTTTTAAAATTTTAAAAGATTGATTGGTGATTAGATTTGTTGAGGCTTTATTGAGTTTCCATAGGTTTTTCAGATATCACACATATAATTTAAGTTTTGTTTTCTTCAGACAATTGTACTCATGACAGGATAAAACCAAGGTATTGTTGTGTATTGTGAGGACAAAATAAAACGCTTTATGTATGTTCATCCAGTGATTTAAAGGTTTTGCAAATGCCATTTGCTTCACACCCTTGGTGTGTAAATTCATATTGATCATTGATAGACACAGTTTTTGGGGGGGATTTACATGCAAGATGATTTCCGGTTGCACTGCATATACAGAGACCTTCCAGAATAAAACTATTGTCCAGGATGTGAATGAAGACACAGTTCTGCAGATTGTAATCATTTCAGTCAAGCTGTTACGAGTGATAGTCTTCTTCTTTGACAGCAAGGAAAGCAGCACAGCAAAACCATTAGTTGAGTTATGAGTACGTAGCAGCTTCATGTTTGGTTTCAGACGATTTTGTTTTGATTTTGTCATGAGTAAAGGATTTATTAACCGTATAAGGTGTTTAGAGGGCTTTTCAACCTCATACTCATACAACCTCATGGGTTCAAATCCAGCCCAGGGCAAAAATACACCACAGCATCCAGTGTGGGTCCTTAGGCAAGACTCTTTGCACTACTGCCTACCTGGCGCCTGCAAAATGGCTGCCCCGGTGTGGTTTACACCAAAAACAATTTCCTACGGGATCAATAGAGTATACATTATTATTGTTATTATTATTATTATTATTATTATTATATATTGTTGGATGTGATCCTTCAACCTTGCCAGCGGTTTGTAACCTTTTATGTGCAAGGTCCCTTTGTCTCTTCAGAGCATGTTGCATGTTATTGCTCTTAACAGTGTGAAGAGATCTAATGAGCCTGGTTGAGTTTCCAAACTTCATAACTTTGAAGAGGTCTCGTGTCCTATCTTAAATTTCTACCTCACAGGAATGGAAACTAATCCGAAACCCTTTTTACGTTCTTAAAAGATGTTGTAAATCTAAGGTGTGTGTTTTCAAGCTATGTCTTTAAAGTAGAACAAGGAGCACAGAAGGAGCCAAACCTCTGTTGGCTATGATGTAATTAAAAGAAATTGGTACTAATAAAGGGAAATTTATATGAATGCTTACAAATGTTAAATTTAAAATCATTTTTAAAACATGAATATTGCGCTATACTACTCAATATTGACCTTCCCACTCGCTCCCCAGGATCGGGAAAACCCTTTAGATAACGTCCTCCAGTACTCCCTGAGGAGAGCCGGCAGTGTGGAGATGTTGGACCACAGCGGCGACGAGGACGAGAGGAGAAACTTTCGTAAGTCCTGACCATCTATTGCTCCTGATCACATTGTAACGGCTGCCCTCCTGCCGTTCCTGCCCTCCTGTCTCATTCACGGCCTCTCTCAGCATCATCACTCTTTTCTCTGAACCTCCATGCAGGGTTCTTGCATCCCTCTATCCTGACATCCATCATCTCCTCTATCAAGCCCACATATATTTTAGCTCAGCCCCCATGGCAGAAAATCCCGCCGTCGGTCCTTATTCACCTTTGCCGCCGCCCGGCGCTCCCGCTTTTCATTCTCACCACCATCCCTCCTTCTCTGTTCTCCTGGCCCAAGGCTGAACCCCCCGCACTGACCTCCTCTTCCTTGTCTCCCCTCTTTGCTGCCTCCTCTACTTCCCCCTGTGTAGTCCCTCGCTCTGCATCTAACCTGGAAAACACAGAGAGGAAAAGAGTGAAGACCCGGCTGAAGAAGTTGATTCTGAAGAGACCTCCTCTGCAGGCTCTGCAGGAGAAAGGACTCATTAAAGGTAAGATTTCTCTCTTAAAATCTAAGTACTGTGGTGTTTCTCTAGAAGTACAGGTATGGAGCCATAAAATAATGTTTTATTAACATTACAAGACATTAGTCTAAATGGGGGAATCACAGTATTTTTCTAGGTTATGTAAAGAAATTGTGCTATTTAAGTGAAGCAGATTAAAGTTATGATGGCAGGCAGGAAGTGTCAGCATTTATCCCGCAGTGATGCCAAATTCCCTAGTGATTGTTTGATGCAATCCTCCTGATCTATTTAGTAAGTTTTTTGTACACTCATAACAAAGCATAATTTATTCATCCTTCTTTAAGCTAAAATGGGTTGTAATGGGTAGTATTCTTTATGAACCATTTTATAAACTTTGATCCAATAGAGGGAAATGACTTAAAAACCTTGTTTAGGCTTTGTTTTCAGATGCTGGATGAAATAATTACTTTTGACAGATACACATGCATGTTCTGTCAGACGTACTGGTGAAAAATGCTCATTAGAGCAAGGTTCATACACTACAAAAAAACTTCATATACTCTATGCAGGTTTCTTCAAAATAAACCATAATATTGGACGTGAACACAAAATATATTATCTGCTTACCAATTTTAAGCTATATTTAAATAAGTTATATGCTCATATTTAGTTTTAAATAAAAAAAAAAAAAATTTATTATATGCTTTTAACCACCCCCTAAATAAAATCTATATTTTTTCAAATATCTTTTTCCATCAAAATACATCAGTCAGGCTTTTTTTTATCTTACTCCCCAAAGCAAAATTATATAGATTCTAATGTGTTAAAAAGTACGTAACAAGAATCCACAAAAAAAAGTAAGACCCATAAAACTTTTTGTTTTGTTTTAAAATGTTATGTTTTATGTTTCAATCATCTATTAAAGACTTATTTTAACTTTTTTGTTTACTACCTGTAACCATTTCAAATGAATCAGTAAGAGCTATTGAACCATAAACTAAATTCTGGTCGTTTTGGATTTATTTTAACTTCTGTTTTAGTGTAAATTATAATCATTATGATCTTAGGCATAAAGACCACATCAAAAACACAGCTTAACAACATTTCCAGGGCAAAGATGGTTAAAAACACTTTTTACTAAAACACCATCAATTATTGTTAAATGCTACAAAACAAAAAACTGTTCTGTTTCCAGTTTCAAACGACTGCTGCTTCTTTTACAAGATGTTATAAAGAACAAAATCACAAATTCTCTTCTTTTCTTTCATATTTAAAATTCAAAAAGTTGGGTACAAAAATGCTAGTTAACTTTGATGCTAGTTAAGTTGGCAGTCTTAACGAAAAAACAGGTGGGAGCAACAGCTTAGAAATATCACAAACCTACCAGCTCTGTGGCAAAGCTTCAAGTCACCACAGGGAAAATTGCCCACATGTGGATTTGAGTAGATGTTGTGATATCCACTCTGGTTCTGACCAACACGGTTAATCTCACAAGCACTGGTGCCAACCCTCTTATCTTTCGCTACAAGGATATCTTTGAGCCATTCAGTGGCAGCATAGTGGGCGATAAAGGTCTCTAGTATGTTTAACAGCACTACACTGGTGCAGCTCTGGTACTCGAGCTCTCTTGCTAGTTTTCCTGTTTATAACATATTTGGGGCGAGAAAAAAAAAGTTTCTTCAAGGTGTCTTCAGACATTCGGTGGTTGGAAGTAATGTTTAAATGGTGTAACTTAAGACAGCCGCTGCAGATTTACCACGATTGGTAAGTTTAGAAAAAAGTGAACAAGCTGCCGTTGCTAAAAAAAAAATAAAAAAAATCATGGTATTCATATAATTTCACTATTTGACAGCTTGGACCTTAAAAGTAAAATAGGTTTAGAAACCGATTATCAATAAGCCTCCCCGCCTACAATATCCATGGTTGACTCTACGGTGTGCCTGCTGACTCATCGCTCGATCAACTGCCGTGGCCTTCCCATGAACTCTGCTGAGAACCGACTTCTCACCTATTTACTTTCAAAATGTCACCCGCTTTTCCTGCAGAGCGAATGTTTTTGGAAACTGCGTATGCTTGCTCAATCCTTTATTTTTTTTAAGCAGTCACAAACACTCATCTTTAACATATTCCAGATTTGTGTGATCAGGAAAAGAATCACATTGCTGTTTACAGCAATAGACTGCTGTTGACTGTGAATTATTCTTTGTGTTTTAGGTTTACTGTTGAAAATATCGAAAGAAAAACGGTATTATTCTGATTATTCTGAGAGTTACTTCTGCGGTGGAAGGCAGTAATAAAGAAGACGTTTGTTATGTTAAATGCGTCTATGCTTTTGTTTCAACTCTTCCACTGTAGTCACTCTACTATATTATTCACTCTATATAGTATTTGGAGTACAGTCCACAAGTTGACTTGCATTATCTAGCAAACACGTCTGCTGGGAAGTCAAACATAAGGGTGTTTCTCCCCGACTCATTGTTGTTTTTAGAGGATTAACTGGTTTAACCGTTTTAAACCAACATACAAAAAAGGAACCAAAAAACCCTGATTGTGTCCATCTGTCTTTGCCCCTCAGACCAGGTGTTTGGCTGCCGCCTGGAGATGCTCTGTGAGAGGGAGAGGAGCACCATCCCTCGTTTCGTCAGGCTTTGCACGGCAGCTGTGGAGAAGAGAGGTACAGTCACTGGAAACACGTGATAACAGCGAACTCTGGTCAATGAGGGAAAAGAAAAAAAAACATCCTGAAATCTTATTTCTACTTTAGCTGACAGGAACTCTGAGCCCACTGCTTTTACAGATTTGTGCCATAAATCCTCTAAACGTAGCTGCTAAAAATAGTTGTGCTCTCAGTTGTGCCCAACGGAGAGCACAAACAACAATGCTGCGATGCAGAGAATATCTCGTGACAGCTGCCAGCCTGGGAGAAAGATAAATGAAGGAAAATTGACTTGTTTCGAAACAATGCGCCGATGAATATTTCATGTGCAAAAAAACACAAAAAAAAGACCCCGTCACAACTACACTTTAGTTGACTTAGTTTCCCACGGTTGCTATTCTACTATTTACTCAAAATGTAACTATGGTCATTCCATATAAATAAGTAGATGAAAGTTGGGATTATTGTTCTTTTTAGACTGACCATCTGTAAATGTACAGAAGACATTTTGCGCAATAACTTTGTAGGGTGTTTCTCAAAAGACAAATGGTATCAATTAGGAAGAAGGTCAAAGTATTCAGAGGTTTTACTCATTTCTGTTTTTTATCGCTAAACTCTTCACTAAAAGAGTTAGGCAACGTAGCTCTTTTTATTTGCACAATAATTTATTGACATCGTCACACAAACGTTGTGACCTCTGTATGTTCGGATTGTCAGACAGATTGTCAGGTAACTCTTGTTGTTGTGATGCATTGCAGGACTGGACACCGATGGCATCTACAGAGTCTCAGGAAACCTGGCTGTGATTCAGAAACTTCGCTTTCTGGTGGACCACGGTGAGGATGAAGGGAAGGAGGGGGAGAGTGCTTGAGTGTGAATATCTTTTTTAGCCACTTTTATTTAAAATAATACAGAATTTGTTTAAAAAAAGAAATGTTGACACTAAGCAATGTGTTTGGTTTTCGTACATATATGAGCTAGTCCTCGCCCAATAAATACCTGACTAAACAGAAAAAAAACCTACATGTGGAAAAAAACTAAAACACAAATTTAAAGGGTAGATATTTCCTTTATTATTGATATGCCTTGAATCAAAACTGCCTGCTAACCTGAGTGAAACCTTCTGCATGACCTCCGCATTGATAAAGCGGACGCAGCAGATATGGGTCTGAGTAACTGTTGGGTCTTTGCAGAACGAGCGCTGACCACAGACGGCCGTTTCATGTTCCCCGCGGACCTGGTTCAAGGTAGACTCGAGCAGAGGGAGAATAAAATCGGCCTGCTTTCACTTCTTACGTCTGTTTTTGTGTTTCGTGTATTGTGAGCTGTGTAACGCGAACGCCTCAGTGGAGGAAGAAAGTCCCCACAATGCCACCCAGAGACCTGACTGTGGCAGAGCTGAGCTGCCGTGCAGACGGGAGCAGAAAAGCATTTTCTTCTTTTCCTCTCCGCTGTCGTTGTTGTGATACTGTTTGCTTGATATATGTGTCCTTTTAGGCCTGTGTGCTTCCAGATTTCTGATGAAATAACATGCAGCGGGTTGTACAGAGTTGTCACGCAGTCCAAGGGCGCCACCAAGTGTCCAGAGCAGCAAATCGTCTACTATTCATGCACTTTTCCACATTTTAGCTGTAACTCTCACTGATGCTTCTCTTTTTTTAAATTTAAGTGGTTACGCTTCCTCAAAACATTTGACTTTTTTGGTCCAATTTGAGAAGCATTAGTCAGACTTCTCTAAAGAGTATATTTGTTTAAGCGTAGGTGTTGATTTTTTTTGTGTGTGTGTATTCTTACTTATTATTTTTTACCCTATCTCTATCCTGCAGCTACCAGCCTTCATGTTCTGCCTCAGCCCTGAATTCCGTTTACTCGCTACTCACGTCAAACGGCTCATCTGAACTTTTTCCTTTTCCCTCTTTCATTCACTTTCTCGCACATCATTTTTTTTTTAAACATTGTTCTCTCTCCCCCCCCCCCC
>JAVLVB010000591.1:2548542-2577732 GCA_032876305.1 Orestias chungarensis | reverse complement strand
TCAGTATCCTGTGCTTCTAATTTAGCTTTCTGTCTTTTCAAACCCCCAGTCGGTCGTGGCAGATGGCTGCTTGTACTGAGCCTGGTTCTGCTGGAGGTTTCTTCCTGTTAAAGGGGAGTTTTTCCTCTCCACTGTCGCTACATGCATGCTCAGTATGAGGGATTGCTGTAAAGTCAACGACAACACAAGCCATTGGTTCTGCCTGCTGATTCCAGAGGAGTGAATGCTGCAAGTCAATGACTCGATGCAATCTGCTGGGGTTCCTTAGATTGGAAACTTTTTCAAATTGATTTGTTAGAATGTATCTTTGATTTTAATTGATTTTTTGTGAAGTGCCTTGAGACGACACCTGTTGTAAATTGGCGCAATATAAATAAACTGATTCTTGATTCTTCTTGATAAGAAGTTTGTCTTACAGTATAGTAAAATAATTATTTCAATTTACGAAACATTTTGCAGTAATACATATTAATAATTTATGTTTTATGCATGTTATATCTTAAGTGAAAATGACTCTGTTTAGGTTTTTATTACCAACATGTTTTATCTCTGTTTAAGTCTTCAGGTTTCTATGTTCTGCGTTGTTTTGATGTGATCTGTTTCACCACCAGATTTAAGTGGTGGGTTTTTGAAAAGTCTATGCAACACACGGTTACATGTTTAGGAAAAAAAATACATATGTGTTTTGGAGCAAAAATGTACGATAAATTTATTGTTTTAACATTTCCTTATAAATATAGGCCTAAAAGTAGCTCTAGGGGATACGGTATTTTCTGAGATAGGACCAGGAACTATAATGGGGTTGTGTATTTTGCAGAAGTCCTAAACCACCAATTTATTAAGCTAGCTTTCTCATAAGCTTTGAAAGTAGTGTTTAGTGGTTCTTCAGGTTATCTCGGCTCATTTCAATGGTCTTTCTTTAAGGTTTTATTGCATTCAAATGGGCTATTAAAAGGTAATTATTAGAGAAAGAAGTTAGTTACGTAAGTTATGAATAAGTAGGTAAACAAGTGAAGAAGAAAGCTGTAATAATAGGATGGTCAGTTCCATTTACCTCGGATGTCGGACCTCTGTGTGGGGAATTAGCAAAATCTGAGAAGTTTGGACTCCCATATTGGGGCGTTGCTGTTTATTCGCTCTCTCAAAAAATACACACAAAAAAAACATCCATTCATTCATTCATTACATAATTAATTCATCTGCTTAGAAGCTGTGAAAAGGAATTTTCTTCAAACAATCAGGTAAAAAAATCTCAGTTCTTTAGATAAGAAATAAACTAGGTAAACTATAAAATCTGGGTGGAATAATGGAAGAAAGATGATAGCAAATATGTGCATTTTCAGGAGGGTGTTTCTGATTAGGAAAAAAAAAGTTCACATGATATCTCTTGCCTTTTTTCATTTTGTTGTTCCACCACAGTTTATGTGTGTTTATGTTGATATGAGTAGCGGCCAAAGTAGGCGTCAGACTTTCTGTTTGGGAAATGAGACTTTGGCGGGCGTTACAGTATAGAAGAAAATAGTTAGTAATAGTTAGTAATGTTAGTAAGGTAGTTAGAGGTAACTTTTAGGTAGGCACAAGCAAGTAATAACTTAGTCAGGTATTTAAATAATACGATTAGATGTATCAGCTGTGAGCAACCTTGTAGTAAATATATAAATATGCTGGTAATAAAACACCGAAAGACAGTTTAGTAGAAAGAAAGTTAAAAGTCAATGAGCTGTAATTATCAAGTAAGTAGTGCCATTATAGAAATAAGTAAATCAAATCTCAGTAGCAAGGTCAGACGTAACGGTTAAATGAATAAAAAAAGTAAGAAGCAATGAGGAGCTAAGAGATTCACGAGTACGTAGTAAGTAATCAGCAATGAGGTTTTAGGCAATGGATAAAAAGCTCATAAATAAAATGGAGAGTATAGAATAGTAGCAACAGAGAAATATTAGACCTGAATGTGAATGAAGTAATAAACTGCAAGTGCTATAAATGAGACGATGAAAGGGATGAACTTAACCAACTTAAAAACAACTTAAACTTGAAGCTCTATTTAAGTCTGAGGAAAAGTAGTAAAAACTGGTGTTAGACTATCCTTTTTTTATTACATGGTGCATCAATTTCATTTTCAGCTTCCAGAACTATGTTTTAGAAATTTTTATTGCATTATTTCAATTGATAAAAGTGGTATTTGCTCCATTTCTTTCTTTTTTTTAAAACTTTTCTGCAGAGTGCTGGAACGATCAGATGTCAACAGAATGACCACCCAGAACATCGGCATCGTGTTCGGGCCGACCCTGATGCGCCCGGAGTTTGATAACGGCAACATGGCTGTGAACATGATTTACCAGAACCAGGCGGTGGAGTTAATCCTGAGCGAGTTCGACCACATCTTCGGGACAAGAGGCCTCTGTTGATCTTTTCGGTCCAGAGAAGGTGGCGGCAGCCCAGTACGCCGCCCTCCCCCCACCACCACCACCACCACTCCCGCAAATCAGGCCAAAGCAGAAGCGTTGCAGCAATGGCCTGTAGGCTCATATCGTGTAAAATGAATTTCAAATCAAAAGTTAATTGCCGGGTAAAAACAACCAGGGTATAAAGCTGCTAATCATGACATATGGCCTCCATAAAAATGCCATGTTAAAACAATAATTGTAAAACAAGCCAATTTTAGCTGCAATGCTTGTGCCTTTGAGTGCAGATGTGGAGCCCAACCCCAGGGCAGCCTAGCGCCGAAATAGACGCCTCCTATTCACGTCTAGTTCATGTTTCAGACTCACTCTGGGCGAATAAAAAGCCATAAAACTGATAAATGCCCACCAGACGGACCAAACTAAGCAAGACAAATAGGAACGTGTCTTCACTTTGCCCTGAAACAGAACTTTGCAGAACCATCTCACTGTGAAAAGCACCAGTATGTCTTGCAGAACGGACAGAGAAGACTCGACCTGCAGCATTACCATTGGATGACATACTGCAAAAGAAAGTAATAATCTTTGTATTGCTTAGAAGGATGACTTGGGAGTAATTTTAAAAGCGTAATGGATGAATGTGCCAATCGGGCCGCAAATGTTCCTTTTTAGTACAGTTAGTGTGAAATTTCAGAGCTTTTCTTGTCAAAACATAAATCTATTTCATTAGAACAGACTCTGTGTATTAAGTTAAATGTAAATAGATGTCTTTACCTGTTAGAAACACTTTATATAGAGTGTGTAACCTGACGTTTCTGTACTAGCTTAATACAAACTAATAAGAAAAAAAGGGTTTTTGTTTATTGTGTTTTTCTCCTTCCTAATCTTCAGCTCTCTGCCAATAAAAAAAACTTGCGAGCAAATGTGATCTGCTGTGTGCTCAGGATGTCCTTGTAAGATTACTTGTTGCATGTTGCGTGCACAGATACCAAAAGGCGTGTGGAGGTATGTGGGCCTCAGAGACTCGGCAGGCAGAGTCGTCCCGTGATTGGTGCGAATGCTGCTTTTAATAACAGAACAAAAGGGGAACTGGAAATGCATATGTTTTTAAAATGTGGATTTTCCCTCCCAAAGCCCTCTCGCTCTGTGGCTTGGGTAATTTTATATTGACTGTGGGTTTGGCAAGGGACAAGAAAGAGCTGCGAGGAGGCATTGCAGGGGAGGGAGGGGGTTAAGTTTTTATTTAAAGTGTTTCTTCATTTGTCTGTTTGTATCATTTGAAGTAGTGTGAGTTGATTGAAAGAGACTGAAACTGAATCTGACTGATCAAGGGTCTTCTTCACTTCATTCCTGTTAATCTCCAAAGACGTCCCTAAACTTGATTGGCCCAAATATTTTCACCCTTAACAGACAAACCACTGCTGTTTATTTAATCCATATGATGTGTGCACAGTTTATATGCGAGTTTCTGTGCACGCCCTTCAATCAGAGGTTTGTTTTGCCATAAATTTTGACAGCGCTGCACCAGATCCGATATTATATCAGAGGTTTGCGCTCCGCTTTATTGTTCAGGAGAAATGGGCCAGCCTAAAAGGCACTGATGCATCCAATATTTCATGAAAGATTTATTTCACAAGTTCTAGATAGGGGTTCCTTTCTATCAGTAAAACCTCTGTGGTATTAAACAGCTGCAAAATGAGCTCTGTCATGTTTTTTATTACTAATGAGCCACTAAAATTACACTAGACATATTACTAATCAGCTTTTATTTGGTCTATGTGGAAATAAAATTTGATCTTTATGATGTCGGTGCTGAAATGCATACCTTTAAAACTGTTTTTTTAATTTATTTTTTCATTAATAAATCTGAATGAGGCAACTGCCGTTTTGTAGACATCTGGAAAAATGTGCTTGCAACACATTGTGGACAATTGTTTGAAATCGTCTTTTTTGCATCTGCAGGCGGTTAATTTGTTTTCTGCATCACTAAAACAAAATTTTTTTTGGTCTGTGGAATATTTAGAAAATGTGCGGAAAGGAGTAAATCAGAGGGTTGTGAAATGTTTACATGTGCTGCGTGTTTTTTGGTTGTTTTTTTTTAACCGATTGGGCACCTCAAACTAATTTAATTTTCTCTTAACCTGAAATAACTTTTTAAGACATGGTCCTCACAAGTTTGTGGTAGTTTTTATTCTTTTATATGATGTAATTTGAGAAATTAGAGAAAAGTTTGTTTTTGGAGTTTAGATTCAATTGTTTCTTCAATCCTAGGCCTTTAGGCATAGGCAAAATATCAGGAAGGATTTGTGACCTACAGTTCACAACTGCTGCTGAGAAATGAAACTTAAACATGTACCATTCAGACTGTCCTCACACAAGTGATGCGTTTCCACCAGACAGAAAAGTGCTTCTAATGAAAAAAAATATATATATATTTTAATCTCTTTCAGTCAAGTTGACTAAACACTGGTCATGCATGAATTAAACACAGCCGATCAGCCTCAACCTTTATAGCAAGATTATAATATGGTTTCTGTTTTGTTTTGTCAATACGCTAAAACTCAGCATATTAAATATTGATAGAGATATCACTCACAGGTTTACATTAGAAATTGAGTCAGCACTGCTGAATCATTATGCAAATGGAGCCACAAAAAACAGATGATATGAACTCCCTGGTGATCTGGTTGCAGTGATCGGAAACTGACGGGTCTCAGGTCACAGCCAAGATTCAGCGTTGTCATGCAAATGCCAAATCAGCCAAAGCGTTTGATTTTACTGGAGTTTTGAGGACTATTGTTTGACTCGTCGGATTATTCACTGAAACAAGTTTAAACCTGAGTAAAATAGATCGGGGAAGTAGATGTTAGAGGTATAAACCTGTGAAAGATAATGTAACATATTTAGCCTTTCCATTGTTATTTTAAATCAGATAATTCATTGCATAACTTTGTGACAAAAAGTTATATGAATAAAAAAACAAAAACAAAAAATACCCAAACAAGAAATGGTCTGTAATCAATTATTGTTGTGCTTTTTGAAGCAACTGTTTCTATATTTAAAAACAAAAACAACTTTTAATTAGTAGAATGTATGATCGCATCTTACTGGCAACACACACACACACACACACACACACACACACACACACACACACACACACACACACACACACACACAAAACATAATTCCAACTGAGGAAGGAAATTTAAAGACCAGACTAGAAAGCTAATCTATCCGTTACTTATGAATATAAAGGTTCATCAGTTCCATAAAATTTTTTGTGTGCTTTTTATGTGTCCCCAAACAGTAACAAGTGTTCACAGATCATGTTAAATCAATAATCAATAAATGTAAGGCTCTCCAAACAATCCTCCCGCATGTTTAGCCATGATACTTGGCAGCAACTACAAGCACCAAAATTTTTTCCTTAGTTCAAGCCAACTATTATCTGATTTTATATCACAATGTTGGCTTCCTTTTTATCTTTTTATCCATCACACGTACAACATTAGCTACAATTTGTTAGGGGTAAACACTCTAAATCTAATTGGCTGTAGATAGACTATAAGGTTTGAGTGTCACACAGACAACGTTGTGAATGCTACATTTTTTTAATGTGGTTAAAGCTTCGTGAGTAGTGCAAGACCGATTATGTGAAGAAAAGTGAGACCCATCAAGTATTCCAGTTAAAGGTTTAGGAACTAACATGCTGATGAACATTAACTGGCAGAAATTACAATGTAACTTACGTTTTCTTAAATTTACTGTCCCAAATTATAGTCACTATGGCGAACTGGGCTCCCAAAAGATTGCTTTTTAAATAATTAGACAGCTGCAGAGTTCGCTATAATTCTTCTCCTATGGCCATTGTATCACACAATGACGCAGAGTTTGGCTTTTCAGACAAAATGTAATAATTCTTTTGTAACCTTTACCTGCATTATCATGTTTTTTTTTCCTCATTTCACTCCGATTCAGACAGGATCTGAATTGAATGTAAAGAATAAACGTTTTAAACATAATTACGGTCTTTAAATAATTTCTGCCCTTCACGTAAAAACACAAACCAAGACAAATTATGCAAAACAAAAAGAAAAAAGAAGTCACTTTTAATTAGAAAAATAGATGAAATACAAGATTTTCAAACCAATTTCTGTACATTTCTAACACAAATATTAAACAAACATATAAAAAGGTAAAAAGGTATCTTGGATATTTAAAAAAAAAAAGTCCAATAGAAATCCAACACAAGCTGTAGAAAAGGTGTGCAGAAACGGTGAAACTTATTTGCCTGTTTTTTTTTGCTACAAGATAACAGATAAGGAACTATGCAAGAATAGCATAGCAGTTGGCGGGTCACATATGCATATCTTTGGCAGTACACACACACACACACACATATATATTAACAAGAAGTATCTTTGGCACGCAGTATGCATGAGCGCTGCAAGCTTAGTCACACCTCATGCACCAGCGTCTGCAAAGTCTCATCATACGAAGAGACTTTTTCGGATTACTCACAGTTGTCGGAGCACATCTAAGGCACATTTCACGTTGACTACACCGCAGTGAAGAAGAGGAAGTTCAGAACTGATCTATGCGTCCTGAGTCTTGACCCTCTTGCCACACCAAAAAGCCTAAGAGTTTGACATGTTAATGCTCGGTGACTACAAAAATAGGCAGTGGGGCGTGTCGATTATTACAAGAAATTGCAGTTGTTTTAGTGCTTGATGAATTCAAGCAGCTCATTTATGTGATAATCAAGCAAAGAGTAAGGCGTTCCATAAGGTATCTGCTGCTTAAAAGGGAAATACCCCCGGACACTATCATTATCTCTTGCCCCTGTAACATTTTATGCAAAGATGCAGAATGACTATCCTCCAAGTAAGGAAAAGGCTTAAAAGGTTGCAGGCAACTTTTTTTTCCCTTTTTTTTTTTTGAAGCATGAATAAACAGCTACCTTCCAGTTGTTCCTCTTTCTTGCTGCTTGTTCTTAACATTTAACAGATGACTGCTTGAGGCCACTGACAATGGTTGATCACCTGGCAATAAGAGATTTTTTTCCACAGCAAACCTGGCTGTCAGCTCAGGTATATATACCCAATCACATGCTTTTATTAAAGCAAACACTACATGTAACAATGATTTTGGAAATAAATCCAAAATAAAGTACCAGAAGAATGAAAAATGAATGTTTTGAGTGCTTTTTAAGGGTAAAAATCCCATAAACATCAGTTGTATGGTCAGATTTGGTATGTTTGGTAACGCAATAAAAAAATTAGAGAATTTTCTTTAGGATGGGGTTGCTTAGATAATCTTCATTTTAACTGGTAAAGACAGAATAAAGTTTTTTTAAATGAAAAAACGACAGAGCAATAGTTTACGTGCAAGAGGCAACAGTAGCAAGCGGCAAAGATTTATGCAATGTCACATGTGAAGTATGTGACATAACTTTTGTTCAGTTAAACACTTTTGGCTTTTACAGACAAAACAAACAAACAAACAAACAAAAAAAAAACAGAAATAACACTGTATTTAAGTGAAGTCTATTGAACATGATAAAATACTGTCGCGTTTATTGACAAAAAATATAGTTGGCATGGCTTCATCCATTTTAAGGCCACGAAATCTTTGGTAATTTGTGCATTTTGTCATGTGAAACAAAACAAAAAATACTCTTTTGAGTTGTATTATGTAAGAATATTTATAGTTAAAAGTCTCAAAGCTTTTTAGGGTCACATTAAATTAATATTCTTGGTAATTCAGCTAACTCCATGTTCATTTCACATTTATCCACTTTGTGGTCCTCGTCCCTATCCCACAACTGGTTCTCTGTGTCGTTAACACGTTGTCCTGTTTCACAGTTAATAAGCTTATTTTGCAGTTCGCTCTCCTCTGTGGGTGACCCTTCATTGTGGCTGCTTTCCAGCTCCTCTGCTTCTTCCAGCAGACCTTTGTGCATCTTCCTAACTCTGTCCTCCTCTTCCTCCCCGTCTTTCAGAGCGTCCAGAGCTCCGTCCAGGCTGGAGTCACTGAGGAAGGAGTGGACCATGTGTGGGTCGTCCACAGACAGAGATTTGTCTTCGCCTAGGCTACTGACCAGACTGCTGCCGGCTCCCGGTGTTAGAGGCATATCCTCATGGTCCTGGTCCAGATCCTGGTCTTTGTTGCAGTACGCGTAGCGGTGGTTCATGTGCTGGGAGTAAGAGCCTGAGTGGGAGAAGCGTTTGCCGCACTTGTCACATTGGTAGGGTTTCTCTCCAGAGTGCAGTCGGCTGTGCTCAATCAGGTGGTGCTTGTGTTTGAAGGCCTTGTTGCAGGTCTTGCACTCATGAGGACGTTTGCCTGAAATAATACAAACGAGTTGTCTTTGTTTTATTAGGATTTTTAAACTGACAATGGACTGAAGTTTTACCGTTTGTAAAGGTCAGCACAGGTCTCAATGAAAAATACATTAAAATAACTTTTGAAAGCATAAGTGATATTGTGTCCAAAAATGCCTAAACAAGTGGTTTTGAGCATGGACTATGAGCTGGCGTATGATGCCAAGAACTTTTTTGTACTCAGGAAACAATGTTTAAATGAAAAAAAAATTACATCCCTTGGATTCAGAGATGAAAACTAACTGCAAGCAATGTTGCCTGCACTTTCTCGTTTTTTTATTTATTTAGTTTTACTGCTTTTTAAGTGAAGCTACAAGTTAAATTTATAATGTAGGGGTGGGAATACAAAAACGTGGAGCTATTCTTTTTTTGCAATCTAAATAAATATTTCAACTATAAAGCACCTCTGACATTTTACATATAGTTACAGGAACAACTAAGCATACTCTGTGATTTAATTGTGGAACAGCTTTTAGTAAAGATTAACTTTCGCGAAATACTTTCAATGACTGCGGGAGGCCAGGGTCCTGCAGCTACAAAACTAGCCCAAACCCTCACCCATTCACCACCCTTAATAGTTGGTAAGTTGGTAGGGGGTGTTTCTTACAGATATGAGTTGTTTGGTCTTCCCCCCTTAGCATGTGTATCTGAGTCCCCTCTCCCAAAAAACATTTCTCAAAATGCCTTACAGCTGGTATTGTGTCCTATTTTATATATCAATTTATATCTGAACAAACAAAAAATCAGCACATACTGTGATGTCTACACAAGGGAATATTGGTGGCTGTGTAAAATGTGTAAAATAGTTCATGTTATGGACTTTATTGAACTGAATAAAACTCAGACAACATTTTAATTGCTTTTAAGGTTTATATGTAACCATAGTTGTCTTTCTAATTTAACTCCTAAAGTTTGACCACCTTGGCATTGTGCTAACACACACCATACCAGCAAACTTTCAATCCTCTGGCTTTTGTAGAGATGTAAATGCTTACTGATAATCAGTAAGCAAGTGCATTAAGTATCAGCCTCTGGCTGCTGTTTTCTCACTTAAAATCTATGGACGCAGCAAGGTGTACATATTCCCATGACTATGTTGATATGGAAGCTTTCTTTTCGCATTACTACTGACTTTGCAAATGCAGTTTAGCTACTGACCTGTGTGCTCGTATTTGTGTCTGAGAAGAGAACTGCTCTTCTGGAAGGTTTTTTCACAGATGTCGCAAGCATAAAGCCCTTCTTCTGTTTTCTTCAGCCTCTTCCTACCTGGTCCTCCATCTCCTTCAAACCCCTCATCAGTTAAAGAGAGGTAGTCCAGAGCACTGCGGTTTAACACCTCACCCTGGAGAAACAAGAACCATCGTATGCCATGACAACATCATTGGTAGATACAAGCTTCTGCTTATTTCCTTTTTGAGCAGCTCTGCTTAGAATATGATGCCATGTGCAGGTTATGCTTATACTTTATCTTTCAGTAAACACAGTCTCACCATAAAACTTTGTCTCTCCTGGTAGATCCTTTTCAACACAGCTTCTGCATTTGCATCCATCATGTAGGCCATAGGAGAGAGAAATCTAGGACTGTTAGCTGCCTGAGTGTACAAAGTCGGTCTCATGCCCTCATGAAGCCGAAGTCCTAAACCAGTTTGGCCAAATATGCTAAACCCATTGAATACTGAGCTTGGAAAAATTGGAGCACCTGTACCGCTGAGAATTGGGTACTGCTGGAGGGACAGATGTGAAGTCGAACTTGGTCTGTTTAATTGTGGAGCCCTAAGCTCTCTCCGGTCTCCTTTCCCAGAGATCCCATTAAGAGTTTTATTCCGTCCCTTTTGCTCTGACAGATCCTTCGGTAGAGAGAGGTCCAGCGGTTCAATCTGCGCAGACCATGGACTGCTAGGTTCTTTCTGAGATGGGGACATCTCAGGTCGACTGCTGCTGTTGTCAAGGCCAAAAGGTGAAGAGAAGTCTGAAGAGGGAACTCTTTTCCTTCCTCTGGGTGATAACATCCCTGGGGAGAAGTGGCTTGAAGTAACCTTATCTTGGTGGGACAGGTACATGCGTGAGGACAGTGCATCATGGTGAGGAGGAGGAGATGGCATTGCCACCAAAAGCTGCTGTGGAACAGATTGCCAGCTTGGCTTCTGTGAAGGTGACTTGTTTCCAGAGGATCCATTTGTTACTTCACTTGGCTTTTTGTTTTCTTCATGGAAGGCAGATCTGGGGAAGGATAATGATGGCGGGGAGGCGTTATTCCTTTGAAAACTGTCAACAGTTTCTACTGCTTCTCTGTTCATCTTACAGAGGCTGTGCTCATGCTGTAGAAGAACTGCCATGTTTGGGAAGGGCTGAAAACACCAACGACACGTCATACCAAATGCACCTCTTACTGCTTCACCTGATTTCACATCTCTTCTCTTGTCAGGGGATATCTTACTCTCAAGCACTCTTCCATTGCGGACCATCCTCCTCTCCTCTACTCTATCTTCTCTGTCTTGTTCTATTTTTACATCTCTGTGAAGCATCTCCTGCAGCATCTGGTCGAACTTGGTACCAGAGTGAAGATAAGGCAACATGGTTGTTCCTTTAATTATACTGCTTCTCAGAGACAAATCCGGTGAATGATCCCACAGCCTAGCTGGGTCAGACGTGCCTGGGAAGCTCTGATAGAGATCCTGCTGGGATTGCTGGTGAGAATCTGCTGGTAAATGACCCAAGGACCTGATATCATCCTGGTTTTGCATAGTCAACAACGAGCTGTGGCCGTTACTGGATCTTCCCCTGACAGAAGAGGGAGATGTGGGAAGAGAGTGGTGGTAGGGGCTTTGACTGTGTCCGTTAAATGCTCCACTGCCGCTCCCCAAGTTTCCCCCGACATGCCCTCCTCCACCAAGGCACTTTTTGCTGCTTAAATGAGAGCTGTACGAGCCAGAGTGGGAGAAACGCTTCTTGCAGTTGGAGCACTCATACGGCTTCTCACCTAAACACAGAAATGCCAGAGTGAGTTGAAAATACCTTCAGGGTGCGGCGTAATCTTTTTTCCGTAATTATCTTGTCCTGCAGTGAATCACGTAAAGCTCTTTCCTATCAACACATCCATTTGGTTATAATTTCATACCATATAATTGTGACAGTAAGTAAAGGTTAGCAGTTCAGTGGAAACAATGGCTAAATGAATGGTGAGTGGAGATGTTTTGATGTTATTTTGTATCTCACCACTGTGGATGCGAAGATGCTCTTTGAGGTGGTGTTTGTACTTGAATGCTTTACCACACTCCAGACATTTGAACTTCCTTGTCTCTATGCTTTGGTCCAAACCAATGGCACTCTAGGATGACAAGAAAATGCGATTAGCTTTCCACTCTGAAATTAAACACTTTATTGAAAATGTATAAATGTATGAAAACGTACAAAAATCGCTTCAACCTGAAGAAAGTTGCAGGAAGCTGGACCACCATTAAAGATTTTAGACTTGTGTTTTTGTGCATGTGTATCTTACCTTGTCCTGGATTTGGTTGTGAAGTGCTAGGTGCCACTCCATTTGTGACCTATGGGTGGCACTGTATCCACATAGCGGACAAACCATGTGGCCCCCCTCCCTCTCCTGACAGTATTTAACATGGTCCCTCAAAGAGGCTCCTCGCGGATACATTCTGTGGCAGAACGGGCAGGCCTGTTGGCTCCTATCTTCATCTAAAGTTCACAGAAAGTTGTCGTTTTAAACACGCAGATTAGCATTTAACATATACATTCATTTTATTTTTATGCAATTGTCTAAATATCCTTTTGCTGTTCCGTGTATTGGGCTAATCATTGCAGGCTCACACACAACCTGCAGTTTCTCAACATGTAAAGACCTTAGTGTGGATAAAAAGACAATTTATGTTCCAGTAAATTAATGCTTTGAAGACTGCATTTTTCCAAATATTTGTTAAAAAAAGAGCAATATAAATTATGCAAGATTTCAATTTAATAATTCTAAGTTAAACAGTAATGTAGACAGATATGAAAAATAGAATATTAAAACGCAATATTCTTTATATCCTGGATCAATCCTGGTCTATATGTATCATTTTCTACGCTCTCTGCTCTATTTAAACACTAACATTGATAGCTTCCAGGCTATAGTACAGTGGTCCTCTCTCTGTCTTCTATTCTTCTGTTCTTTTTGTTTTGCTTTAATCTGCACTTTAAACATTATTTCAAGATGGTGAGCTGTTATAGTTGTGGTTAGAATCAATGAGCAGCAGTGGAAATCAGATCCTCACAACCGTCACAGATTTCAGAAAAAAAAATTTTTTTTTGTAACTATAAACTTCAGTGTAATTCATTTGGGGTTTTATAAAGTAGACCCAGGAAAAGTGGTGTATAATTGTGAAATGGTAGTACAAGTTATATTTACATGCATGGTTTTTCACATTTTTGAATGAACATTTAGAAAATTGTGCCTTTGACTGTTATTTTGTCATTACTTGGAGGAAGATCCTGTTACTGTAATTTTGACTGCCCATTTTCATCTGCAAAGTAACTCATCTTGCAGATACCATGGACTGCTTCCCTGGAAATGGTCATTTTTAAGTCATGTCACAAATTTTTTGGGGACTTGACTTCGTCTAGGCCGAAACGCTTTAAACTAAACCATTCCAGTAAAGTAAAGCTGTACGTTTACTTTAATTTGGTCCAACTACAAGGTGAATGTTCGCCCTAGTCTCAAGTCTTTTCTGGTCTCAGGTTTTCTTTCAACATTGCCCTTTTTTGCCTCTTTTTATCCACTGACCTTAAAACTCTATCTGTGCTGTACCAATAACGCTAACAGTAACAATATCTGTTAAGGAGACTATGTGTTCAGGCTGGTGTGCAGAGGTATTTTTGTGCTACATAGTTTGTTTCTTTTTTTACTGCAAAAAGCTGCAATTGTTGTTTTACCTGACCAGAGCACCTTTTACCACTAACATACCCCGAACAAGGGCACTGTAATGTTTAAAAAGCAGTGAAAGAGAAAAAAAAGGTAATATACTGTTAAAAGCTCAAGTGATCATCAGGTTATCTTGAAACCTGTGGTTTTAGGTTTTATTTTACAAACAAATTGAAGCTTTACTCACAGAAACCAGTTATACCAGCTACTTTCTGAATATTTCAGTAGTACTACTCAACCACAACACCGTCATGACAAGTCCAGCACTCAACTCAATGTGACTAATAAGTTAGAGGATGTATGTGGTTCGACAGCTCAGCAGTTACTTAAGAAATTAATAATTGCAAATTATTTTGATAAATGGATAAAGAAGATTCAGGAAATGGTAAAATTTCTAATATATAAATACATTTATACACTGATAAACTATCTTACTCTATCTAATAAGGCAATTTTGTTAGAAGTATAAAAATGTAGTAAATCTAAATTACATAAAGATATATGCAATCAAAAAATGTATGTAAATATTGAAACATACAAAAACATTAATAACAATAATATACAAAAAATAATTAATGAAGCTTAAAAACACCCAAAATGTTCAGTCAAACGATCAACTTCTATAATAAAGGAATCCAGGAGAAAACTTGTGAAATATGTTTAAATATTAGATTTAGTCAAAAACACAGCCAGTTGAACTTGTTAAGGGACATTTGCTAAAATAGCTAAGGAGGTCGGGGATATATGGATGGAAAAGCTGTAAATATGTCTGAATTATTTCTAGCATTACTAGCAACAACAGCAATTGATGGTAAAAAGTATCTACCATCAGACACCCACAAACAATAATTCAAATGATAAAAACAAAGGTATGTTCAACTACATCACTTCAACACTCCACGTCATTAGGTACCACAATGTTACTGATGTACGCGGTTACATTTCATGCAACTGTATTCTTTAAACATACTATTTATTCCTGTTGTCATGGAAACAAGAGTGGGTTTTAGGGATATTTAAGCAAAAGTAACAATCCTAATCATAACCTTATTGTCACATACAGTTACAATTATTACCAAATAAGAGTTCATTAAAAATTACAACCCTTAGGATTATTCCACAGATAATGATAAATTATACAGTAATTGATCATCCCACAAATGTTTTAGTGATATACAAGCATTGATTGTGTGTCACAAAAGACGTGCTTAAACGATGTACTAAAGAAATAAGAAAAATAACATAAAAATCTATGAACTCAGTCCTCTTGTGTGCAAATAATGAATAGTAATCATACTGTTTGATAATGATTTTATCCAAAGAAATATACAAATCTGCACATCAGTTATCTAAATGTGGTGTGGGAAAATGTGACACGAGAGATTGATTTAAGTAATAACACCAAAGATAATTTGGTAAACCGCTTATTTGTTTATCTCAGAACTGCAAAAGCATTTATGATCAGATAGATGCATCATCAAAACAGTATCGTATCAGCCTGCAAGTATTGCTTTTAAAAAGAAAACACTTTAAAAAGGTAAAAAATGATATAAACTTTTAAAAAGATTTAATATAGCATCACTGCAATTTTGTCTGTCGGCATACCTGCTCGTTCAGGTGAGCAGTTCTGAGCTCCTGGGGACCAGATGGCAGCAGGAAGCTCATCATGCCTGCTGCTGGGATGGTAGACAGCCGACGTGCCGTTATGGTTCAGGTGCTTCAACACGCTGGCTGATGTTGAGGCCTTCCTCAGCTGAGCCACAAGTTCATAGTGGGCTAGGTCCTCGAAAACATTCTGGGAGCCTGAGCTCTTTGCTGCCAGAGAAAATGAATTTTATCACTGTCAAAATAAAACTAAAACAAATCTGTTGAAAATCAGCCTGTTCTTAAAAAATGACCTGCAGCTCCCTTGTTCCAGAATTATAGCTGCAAGACTATCGGAAAAGTCAGAATTGCACATTTAGAGATAGATTTTTTGTAAATATGTTTTCTTGTAAAATAGTCAGCCTTTATGTTCTCTCACAAATCTCATAGTCTCAATTAGATTTACATCTGGAATTTGATCAGGCAATATTGTGACATGGATAAAAATCCTTACAATACCAAGACGCTGCGATCACAATGTTTCACTGAGGGGAGCGTTTCTTTTTCTACAACCCATTGTCTTTTGTATCGACCTTAAAAGTAGAATTTTGGTTTCATCATACCAGAGCAGCTCCTTAACATGTTTCTTGTATTCCCAGCATGGGTTGTTGCACGTTTTAAACATTGTTTCTTATGGCTTCATTTTAAAAACGTCTTTATTCTCAAAACTGTTTTATAAGGACCTGGTTTGTAAAACTCTTCTGCTGTGTTTTTGGTATTTATAATGCTGTTTGTTCACCCAAAAAACCTCTGAGGTTTTTACAGAACTAGAATATATTTACCAATTAGTAAACTTCTTAAGGCAATTGTTGTTACTGAAGTTTATTTAGAGGTATAAATGAATACAAACTTATGTAACAAATTTTGATTTCTATTGTAAAAGAATTTGAAAGCATTCTTTTCTGCTATAATGTGATGCTCCGTGTTGGTCTAGTCAACAACTTAGTAAAATATGGAACTCTTTGGCTCTTTTGTGACAAAATCGGAAAAACTGGGGCCTGTCAACACTTTTGCAACACAACTGCACTAGTTTTGTTTGTGGCTGAGCTACAAAGGATTCTGGAGTTGTTGATTAAGTATGACTGGCTTTGGGTGCAGTTGTGTTTTCCATTAATCCGTTATATTCTTTAATGTTCACTCGGTTTCTGCGTCAAAATACACACTTTGTTCACACACGTATGCAGGAGAAAAACCAATCCAGTGTGTGTTACGATAAATGACATAAAGACACTGTGCAAGTGAATCTATCGGGATTGAATTGTTTAGATAAAGATTGACAGATAAAATAATACATTTATGAAGCTTGTTGGCCAGATATGAAGCTGGATTTGAAGAATTTCTTTTCACTTGTACCCTTGAGCGCTCTGAAGGGCAGGCGGCGAGACAAAGCCACTGATATTCGTGGAGTAGCATGGGCGCCTCCTTTCACAGCACGAGCCAATCTTCTCTCCGTATGGTGACTTTGAGGAAGATTTTTCAAATGTTTGCAGATGTTGGCATATTTTGAGCCCTTTTTTTATGTGGTGAAGGGAAGAGCCTGTGTGGTTGAGTGTTGTAAAAACTCAGCTTTGCCTTCATCAGAAAGGGCCAAATCACACGAAGCGAGGGAGCTAAGTGATTGTTAGTAGGCAAGCCGAGTGAGAGCCTTTGATCTGCACTAAATAAAAGAGAAAGCCTCACGTCGCACAGTGCTGATTTCAGTACCGTAACGTCACCTCTTTGATGCATGGAAATATAGTGACTTTGTGTGGGATGAGTTCTTTTGTCATGCTTTCAGAGAGAAGCCTTTTCAAAGAGAGGAGTGAAAAAGCAACAGCTCGTAGGGAAGGCATGGTTTCATAAGGAGTTGATATGAAGGTGAGAATGGCCCTTTGTTGCATCACAAAAAACAGCAACTTGTTTACACAAACGGTCGTGTCATTTTGCTACGGTTTAGGACCTACAGTATATCCTCAGCGGTTCCTGGTCGCCCTCCCTGTCATTGGAAGCGTAGGTGGCGTCCTCCTCAGTCGGGGCCTCTAACTCCACCTGGCCCCAGCAGATCCTGCTGCCAGGGCTGAGGCCAAGCGGGCGCGTGGAGTGGGTTGGGCTGCTGGGCTCCTCTGTCACCTCGCTGGGCGTCAGGCTCGCCTTTTCCATGATGTCGTGGCAGTCCTGGGGCTCCAGGCTCCACAAGCCCACCTCATCGTCTTCCTCCGAACCCAGAGAGCTGACCTGCTCAGCGTCCACTGGCAAAAAGGGGGGTGTAGAATCGTCAGAAGATGAGACAGAAACTTCAAACATAACAGTATTTTAGGAATGTAAGTAAAAGAAAACATGCTCATTTCGCTTTCTGTGTGATTAATAACTTATAGTATTTTGTTCTTTCTGGAAGGAAAATTTGGAATTGTAACTGCATGCAATAGATCACAGGATTTGTATTTTTAAAAATAGTCTCAAAGATACGCGATGCATATATTAACTCTTTACTTGAGGAAGGGTTCATCGAGGCCACAAGTCAGAGAAGAAAAAGGCACACCAAGAAAAAGAGACTGCACAGGAAAAACACAAAAACAATATTTTTAAATTTTCTTGAGAAAACACCAATTCATGTCCTATTACTGCATTTATTTGCATTTACAGATTTTATTATACAAATAGAGAAGATGTTATTGTTACATCGTTCAAAATACGTGTAACCACATATGATAATTGTTATTATGCTATCATCAGGTTTAATGCATAAAGCAATGATAAATGTAAATTCAGTAATTATCAATACCAATTAGATTAAAAATATAGTTTTCTCTAAATTAAAAAAATCTATATTTGTGTTATAAATTCAAGGCTTTACCCTTAAAACCTTGTGCGTTTAAAATATTCTAAATTAGATTCTTTTAATTTTCTAGCATAAAAGTAGTTTATACGCAGATTTTTCTTTCTTTCCTTAACAACTAAAAAAATAAATAAATTGCATCCAGATAAATTTCCTAATAAATATCTAAATCTATTTGTAAATATTTCACACTTTTTCACATATACATCAATTTCCATAGAAATCAGAATCATCCTGACACGTTATTATTTCTATTTACCATAATATGCATTAAAAACAGTAAAATTAAAACATTTTTAAAATGTTGTCAATCTTAAATCACATTGGTTTAAAAAAAAAAAAAAAAAAGTTCCAACTTTATGTGTAACAGTGTAAATGAATCTTGACGATGCAGCAGTAATATTGAAGTTAGAAATAAACATAAAGCGCTGTGAAATAACGAGTGTCTCTGCTCCAGTCCCCGCTTAGGCAGCAGCAGCAGTGAAAACGCACATTCGTTTTTTCCCACGGCAGAGACAATAAATGACAATCACAAACACATGCCTGGGATTTCGGCTTTAGGCCTCTATTCCCAATTCTTTTCTTCTTCTCTTTCCTTTTAAGAAGACTCTTTTTATTCCACGCTCTGATTAATGATATCTAATTACAACAAAGTGAAAAAACAATTTAAGAGCAAAAAATTGACTCATGATTCGCTTGGTGGTTTAATACGACATGATGCTACCATGTTTTACATTTTTCTCTTTATATGAAATTAATGTTGTATTTCATATACATTTGAAACAACTGCTAACTTTTAGGGGGAAGCGTAAATGTACGTTTAACTTTCCCAGTAACAACCCGCAGCTGACTGTTACGAAAGTAAACCAAATGCACAGCCTCATGCACAGCCATTCTCATCAGCTTTACTTACGGATGAAAGACCCACTCGAACACACAACATGTACAGTCAGCCCGATACTGAAAGAGCAACAGGTGTCCTGCTGCAACGGCGGGGGCGGCCCACAATCACAAACACCGAAAAAACACTCTGAAGTCAGCATGTGCTATAATTTTCTCTGATTAGCTAATCTAAAAATTAACTCCTACATGTGTTTCAGTTTGTATCAGCTCCTTCTGCTCTGCCCCAGCCTCATTAAACCGCCCATCTGAACCACACTCATGCTCGGTTCTGATTCAGCCAAGGCCAATCAGCCAGGGACGGCTCCACAGAGTGTGCTAACATAGGAAAGAATGACTTGATCCTACGAGTGCTGAAATTGGTCATCAGCTCTGCTCGGTCGTGACTGGCCGAGGCTGCGATGTTATGTGATGGTGTTAAGGTCGGTCCGAGGACCCCCGCCGGGAGATTCTTGGGATAACAGAACCGTCAAAGAGAAAAACATGTTGCTGATTACAATCAAATTGGTTTTAGTTTTCTCTCTCATGACAGTGACCGACGCTGAGTCTATAGGGCTGTCATTAGGTTGCACAAAGCTGGGATGGCTTTCATTATCTGGCACACTGATTTATTTGTACAGCAACTGCATCCTTCAAATAAAGTTTTTGTAGTCGGACTAGGACAGCTTAGTCTAGGAGCAGTGCAGTTATTGGTTTACCTGCCGCCCGTGCAAGAATGGTGGCATTTAAAATAAGAACTTTGAAAGAAAGCAGCATTACCGAAGTAGTTTAATGTTAAAAACCTTCGTTTGTCCACAGAAAACGCAGACACAAGCAGAAGGCAGTGAAAGTAAACAGGACATGTCTTAACCACTGCGTAAGTGGTAAATGTTGCTGTTCTCGAGACTTTTTACCCACACAATGAAGAGTTTTGTCATGTTTCCAAACAGAAGACCATAGCGTACATTTCTCTGGTGCCTCAAGCAGCCTAACAACTAATGATAATTAACATTAAGCCGCGTGTTAACATTTATGTCTTTGATAGTTTTATTCTAGCTTTATTTCTGCAAGGACAACATGCATGGTCTATAAAAATCTCAATGCTTATCCATAGTTGGGCTTTTAGTTACATAGAAGCAAACAATATAATACAAAATTCAGACTTTAAATATTCTCATTTTACACATATTAAGATCCCTCAGTGCATACAAATAAAATACAGTACCTAAAGAACATTTTAAAATGTTTAAAAAGGTGTCATTTATACGTGATTAAAGAACTGGTCCTCGTTCTTAAAATAAGGCCTAAGGGGAAATTTTTACATCCATTGATGAGCAGTTTTACAAGTTCACCTCTTGTACAGAAAAAAAAACTATTTCTCCTAGGTAGGTTTTGACATTAAGATCGCATCATCAGTCCCCTCTGGATGTTTTTACAAGTCACCGAACCAGCAGCTCTGAGAGTTTCTAAAGGCTTTTAGAGTAACGGAGAAGGCTGATCATAAAGCATAAGAAAAATCTGGCCGAGATTTCAACATTTCAATGAATGAATGATGTGGTCTAATAGGCTTCTTATCCATAAGTTTAACTGTCAGCATATACATCATACACAGCGGTGTGATCAGTTGAAGTCGGATTTGCTGTTTAACTCAATACCAGCTTGTCAGATTTGTTCCGAGTGTAAATATCTCAGCCAAATGTCGGCATATACTCGACAGAATATGCCATATGAGGGGGCTTTGACACCCACGGGCCCCTGCAGGTCTCAGAGGTCTTGTGATCTGGGTTTTGCTGATAGTTTCCCACAGTAAGACGAAAACAAAAAGAGACATTCTGATCTGGGGACTTGCTGACTCTGAATCTCTCGTTCTTTGGACTTAAGATTGGTAACGTTTGTTGTCTGTTTTAACGGTAACTTTAAAAAACAAATATTTAAAATTTGCTGTTTATGCATTTATCCTGTTTTGGTATTAATTTTTGGCACTTTTTAAAATTAATATCATAAAAGGTGCTTTTTAATTAAAATTTTACAAACTTAACTAACAAGAATAGAAATAAAAAATATTGTTTTTTTACCTAAGGCAGTTATTTTTTTCGTTGGGTGATTGATTCGCTTAATAAAGAAAGTTAAATAAGATGCAACTTTAAGTCTTTCACGGTACAAAGAACAAATAATATTTAATATTAATATTAATATTTTGCACACAAAAAACCAGTCTGAATGCGGTGGTTATTGTATATTTGTATATTTTTTTTATTTTGTAATAAGGATGTTTGCAAATGGGGATTAAAGCCTTATGATACTAATATTGCAATCCTTGCAAATATTATCAACAGTAAAAACGCAAACCTCTCCAGTCATCTCTCTTATGGTAGTACTAATAAAGTGAATAATGCCTGACGCAGTTCTACCATTCAGCACAGCAGATGACACAACTTTGTTTAGGTCTTCGCATTAACCGCCTTAACTAAATCTGCTGCGCTTGGCAACTTAGAATTATTTACATAAATATTTTGCTCGTAAAATACACAACAGTGGGAATATTTACTGCTTTGAGTTGTCAGGATGCATCCTGCAATTTGCTTTTGACAATATACTATAAAAAGGTAATAAATAAATTTGTTGGCTCGCGCAAACACTAAATGCTCGGCTTACAAAAAAATAGCAGTTACATATTTTTGTCTTTTGATTGACCCCTTTAACGTATTTCTAACGGTGGAGAAACCTAAATCTGCTCTGATGTTTCGATAAACATGCTTATTTCATTGAAATTACTGTTAGCAACTGTTAGCAAAAAGTTAGGTGTTTTAAATTGTTTCCCTAAATAATTTTCATGTATTTTTACAGTAACGTTAATAAGACCTAAAATCTTGTCAGGACGTAAATAAGATTTATGAAGCAGGAAAATAATATTACTCTTATCGCTCTTAGTGCAACAGATTTTATATGCAAACAATAAATGTTACCAAAACCCTGATAATATTAATAACAGTAGTTTATTAAGCAAAATTCAAAATGTTTATATCCTTCCATGCCCAATTAAATCTTTGAGCAAATATCAGGGATTGTCTGCAAGCAAAGTGCTGTTTGCAGAGGTGTTGAGGGACTTTAAGGGCGATGGACCCGCACAGTGTGACAGACTTTGAAGAGATGTGTAACTTATTGGAATCCAGTGCAGGGTAGAATAGCTCATTGGAGTCGTGCATGCAATGTAATGTGTGTGGGAAGCTCATGAGTCATATCCAGACAGTAATAACTGAAGTGTGCTGCATCATGCTTGACAATGGCGATCGATCTGGGGGTTGTTGCTGATCGTTTCACAACAACAGTGACTTCAGATTAAACAGTCCGGCAACTATTTTAATCTGTCATCTTTTTGCCCCTTTTTGTCTTAAACTGTTAAACGTCGGGTGGATGTGGAGAAGGAGCAGGCCCAGTTGTGGCAGTAAAATGCATAGCCTTTTCATGGAAATAAACATTGCCTTTTGTTTTCATCTAATTGCGTTTGATCAGCATGGAGCCCATCTGAAAAAATGCTGGCCATAGTGCTTCTCTTAAGATTTAAATATCTTAGTCAGAGTTCCAACAATAGCGGTGATCATAATCAAAACTACCTCCGTATTTGTGGAAGACACGAAGACGAATTACATACCTCAGTTCAGTAAAGAGAAGGAAGAAAGTGAGAAGTGGGGCGAATGAAACAAGTGCAAATCCAGATTCGACGCTGCCGTAATTTGGCTCTGTTTATCTGCCAGAAGCCCTCTGACGGTACAGAAGCATGCTGGGCTGTAGTTTATTTTACGACGCACACATGCGATCTAGTATTGGCTCAGTAATTATGCGGCTAAACGGTAAAAGCCGGCAATAATTACCTTGGAATTACCTTGTTTGTTTCTGTTGGTTTTAAATGGCAACAAACACGGTTGGGCCCCCGGCTCACCACGCGGTGCAACTGCTCGCGTCCGGCCTATTTTTTAACTAATTAAAAAAACATGCAACCTTAGTGTCAGAATAAAGCCGATGAAGCAGAAAGGATGGAAGTGACTGTTTTTGTAATCATGATACAAGATGAAGGAAACAGGACAATGTCAACAAATACAAACAACCCAGATCCAAATCTAGAGCAAAATATTGTTTTGTGGCATCTAACTGATAAAAAACAATATAAAATCAAAAACTGACATTTCGTCTTATGTCTTTTTTTGTATTTAAAACCAAAGATTTTGCCTTTTTAAAAAAAAACACTAATAATAACAATCTTCAACTTTTTTAAACAAGTCACGAACCCTTTAAAATAAAGCGTAATATTTCAAATCCGATCGAGCTAAACACAAATCTTCTCGTAACATAACTTTGACAGCTTTCGTATTTTCTACTTACTGAGGCGTTGCAAATGTATTTAGCTAAGTGGATCCAATGTGGTTAACATATTCTAGAAAAGTGCTCCAGAAAAGTACACGAGCATGAATACACAAACACCTCCTATGTGACGACCTACAACATGTAGATGATTAGCTGTGAGCATGAATACAAATGTTTTGCGTGTGATGCGGGTAAGGATTTGATTTACTTCTATTCATAACAATAGAAGAGTACTAGAAGTTTTGAGCGTGTCTTTTAAACAATGTTTTATGTTAGCTGGAATTAGATTTTACCCGTGCTGGTCTTACACGTTTTAGCTGAAACACAGTGCTATTTTCGACTCAATAAATAACCACATGGGGGTCACGACACCCACATGCGAAACACAATGACAGAGCAGGAAGGTGAGCGTAAAATACTTTTTTTACAGTACCTATGCGAGTGGTTTAGTGATGAGCTCTGTCCACATTCATTCCTGTCGACAGCGATCATTTCCCTTTCAGCGCAAAGCAGAAATCAAACGGCCCATTAAGGAAATTTCTGGCGGTGGCAGCAGCTCCCCTACTCATACCTGCTCGGTGACTTTTCGTACAATGAGTCAGGGAAGGACCGCAACCGAGAGCAACCACCTCCCACCTGATCTTTTTCATCTCGGCAGCGAGTCAGTGACACAGCGAGGCGCTCGAGGTGATGGCGCCTTTTGATTTTGGTACCTTGGGCAGCGCTGCTTTGCTCTTTACCTGGTTTAACAGGAAGAGTGAAAGAGCAGATGATTCAGATGTGCCAGTCAGACTTATTCACTATGGTGGGCTGCCTAATACACCCAGAAGATTCCCTAGTGAAAATAAATAAAATAAAATAAAAGTACCCCGCTTGAAATCAAGACAATTAAAATGTACAAATCGGAATGAAAGCCAGATGAGATTCTAAACACATTTTCCCAGATTTCTTTAACACAATTTGCAAAAGGAAAAAAAAAAAAAGGCTCCTATGATGTCTTTTTTTTTTATGACCAGAGAATTAAAGTGAATCTTCGTCAAATCTTGGTAAAAGAGCACAGATACTTTGAAAGAGCAAGTTTAGGTTTAGCACGCTGAAGCTGTGTTGCAGCGAGACACACAAACACTCTGCCACGCACACGCACGTATCTCTCTGGCGGTGTCTTGTGAGAGTATGAGACTGAAAGTGTGACACTCCGATGGAGACTGTCAAAGGTTATTTTAGAGAGAAGAAGGACCCTGAAATGTGATGTGTTGTGAGATTTTGTGTTTCTGCATTCGTGCTTTAGTCCACACGGCGTAAAAGGTTTCCCGAAAAAACCTGGGTTGAATAAACTTGCTCGGGGCATAAATAAGGGGGGAAAAAAGAGAGACAAAGTACAATTGTGGTGAGTAATTTTGAGTATGAGACATCAGCAGACTCATGAAGGCAAACATACAAACAGCAACACTAACAAACTGTCGTCCGCCTGATGTCAAACTGTGAACAGCGCGGCGTGGAGGGAATTTCCCTCAACGCAAATACACACCAAGACGCGAAGAAAAACAAACAAACATGATGTGTTTGCAAAATGAGGAGCATGGCGGCTGCACACTGCCATCAAACACACAAGAGACGACTTCTGTGTGCGCACGAGGAGCCTTAAGAGAATCTGCAGTTCAATCCCACAACAGCAGCAGCAGCAGAAGAAGAAGAAGAAGAAGAAGCAGTAGAAGAAGAAGTCATAGAGCCTTTAGATGTCCCTCTCATTAGGAGGCACCACCCTGTCAGTGCATTTCAACATATACCACAGAGACGCAGTGACATCTGTACTCCCAGCTCAAGAAATAAACTCACTCTGATTAAAGCTTCACAATGACATCAGGAAAAATAATTAGCAGTCACCCTTTTTTTTTGTTTTTGTTTACACTGAGACAGCAAAGGGGTCGTAATGAAACTACTCCGTCTTTGTTCAGTTCATATTTTAAGACCTCTATTCAATTAGGGCCTTTATGACACAGTCATTTTATAAGCTTCAAAGCCGCCAACCCATTCAGTGATACACGCAAAAAGGGATTTGTCAACAAGAAATGCTTTTAGCGGGGGCTTTTGCTGATGTCGGTTTCAGTTTTCACATCTGATTCGTTTCATGAAGATGCTCGGCAATTAACCGACGCTGCCCTAAGAGGAGATGGCTGCAGTGGAAGGGCAGAGGCATTTGAAAGAAAAAAATAAAACAAAATCGATTGGTATCTACTCAACTGATCTGGTGCTTTTTTATCTTCATGTCACATCACTGCACATAACAGTGAACCGCACATATGCTTCGTGGAAAGTCGCCCTGATGCGACTTCAAAAGGTTAACAGACTAAAAACTAGCAGCAAAACAAGCCGTAAGATCGTACAGTAACAACCACCTCACATACAGTTAGAAGGGAGCGCCGACTTACTGTACAGCCCACTTCTACGGGAGAGGCCAATCTTCCTCATGGCGCTGCTGAGAGGGCAACCGTTTGCCTGCGTTTGTTACCGGTCTACAACTATGTTCATCTTTAACCAATGACTGTAAAAAAAAAAAAAAAAAGTTCTTTCTTTTGAAAAATCTCGAGAGTCTTATCGCCTCCTACTCACTTTACTCAAGCATACAGGCAACCTTTGCATCTCATGGTGATGACAATGTGAAGAATAAACGAACTGTTTCGGTAATGATGCATTCAGCTTCAATAATTTTCTCTTTTTTGGGGGGGAATGTTCACACAAAGATCCAGTTATAGATTTCTCTGAATAGAAGGGAGAACGATAAAAACTGAGAGTGGACAGGGAGAGCTAAACGTCTACACCTTTGTAGCCTAGACCTGTGATCAAACCACAAAGGCGCAGCGATAACAGCCAAGAGAACCGAAACTCACTGGGCGATACAACACAATATAATTCTCGCCCATTCTGTCATTTTTTTTCTCCTAGGTTGCGGAGAGTCAAGCAAAGACAAACATGCTTGTTTTTGCTTGCAATAACTTTAACGCATAGATGATCTCAAAGTAGTTTGAAAAGAAGTGTGTAATTAGTTACGCATTCAATGTGGCTTTTCCATCTTAAAGTGTCTTAACCTTGAGACGATAAACAATTAGACATTTTTTATTTTAAAACTACAATTTTGACAAGTGCTGCTTCAGAGGGTTTCTTCGTTTCCTGTGGTTTTCCTCCAAACACGGGACGAAACAAATATAAGCCTACGAAAGCGGGAGAAGTCCTGAGAGGTCTAACAAAGTGTGATGCCTGGACATTGAACGCACAAAACAACTAACTTGTTGTCAGGATTGCTACAATCGCGCTTTTTGTCTTTGCAAAGAAAAGGAGACAAGGTGTGCGAGCAGAGGTGTGCAAGGCCTCTGTGGTTATCTGTCTTCTTCCTCTCGAGGTTTCCTGTGTGCTGATGCCTGCATGTTTGCCAGCGTGTTTACCTGTCCTGTCGACCACCACAGTGACATTTAAAACAAACATACTACCTTGATCTACGTGGATGTTGAACTTCAAAGCACATCCATATGGATTACTAAAAATGATGTCACTTTTGAACCGAAGACAGCTCGTGACTCATGTGGCTAAAGGAGACTCTAAAATTAAAATACAATGTCGTTTACGGTTATAAAGGCTAAAGGAAACTGGTGACCGCTTTCTTTTTAAAGATTAAATCCAGTGATACCAAGTGCTTTTGAAAGTAATCTACTAAATAAATACTTGCTACATGTCTGTGTGTTTTAATCGCATTATAAACCCTGTTGTTTTTTAAAGATCTCAGAGCTGACATCAATCTATAAGGAAAACCTAAACTGACTGACCAAAAAAGTAAAAGTGTAAATCCAAGAAGAAGCCAGAAGGTCGAGAGTAACTAAGAGCTGCAGAAATCAGCTCAGGTGAGAAACTGTCTCAGCAAAAACGGCTTTTAAAGAATAGATAAAGTTTACAACAAGCCAGGTCAGGTTCACAGCAAACGTGTGCATGTTGAGACCAAAGTTTTTTGTTTGTTTGTTTGTTTGTTTGTTTTTTGGCCTGCGTGCAAATCAAAACATGGTAAAAACAAGCAGGTGGAGAATCATGAATTGGAGATACATCGCTTCAGCAAGGACAGTGAAACTAGCCAGTTATCGTGAAGATAAATGCAGCAACTCTCCACAAATTATGATCACATGTTTTGTCTCACATCTCAAAATGTGTTGTTATATTAGAATAATTACATATTATTGTGTTCAAGTTCAGACCTAAATCCAATTACTGTACGAGTTGTGTGGTAAGATCCTAAATTTGACAGTCACAGATGGTTTTCCTGCTTGAGGTCTTGCCAAAGAACATTGAGCTAACTTTTCCTGGTTTAGATGCGCAAAGAGACTTTCCCTTTTTATATATATTTAGATGTAAAAGGTTTAGAAAACTATGCATTACTTTCATTTACCTTTTATGCATACCTTTTTTGTGTTGGCCTTTAAAATAAAATTCCAATAAAAAGTAAATTTATGCATTTAGATAAAAAAAAAATCTTTACATTAAAAAAAAAATCATGACAAAACTGTTCTGAACACTTAAGCAAGAATGTAGTCAATTTTTTTTTGGACAGATTTTCACAAATAAACATTTAAATGAATAGCAGATGCATTTATACAGCAGTCTGATCAGTAAATGAAGTAATTCAAAACTCACCAGAATAAGAATGACTCCCTACCAGTGATTCTATCCATTGTCACTTAACTATTTTAAGCAATGAGCTTTTTAGAAGAAAAAAAAAAACACTGGGTGCATCACTTTGGACTTCCCTACCAGGTCAAGCAGAACTGGTTCATCTGACTCACTTACTGTCTGTGACTCACATTCTGTGAATAACCCACCGAGCGACTGAGCTCATGCTCTTCCTATAGGTATGAACACTGTTAGTGTAACATAAGTGCTATCACACTCGTCGCGTCTGTTGCTGTGCAAGTGAGACCCGGTGTTTGTGAGAAAAGGTTTGCTGGGTTAGAGGAACACGTTATTTGGAGCTGGCCCTCCGCCTCCTCCCTGCGGGCCCCGCGCTGGGTTTCCGTGTGCCGAGGGATTGGTGCCGGAATGCAGTAACGGTCAGAGAGGGACTCGTGCTCTCACCGCATTGTGAATCAAAAACCCAAACCCTGCTTCATTAGGCTCCTGTCATTGCAGAAACTCTCACACCACTCTATGAATACCCCCGTCTCCCCCCTCCAAATTTGTTTTCCCTCGTGTTTTTTTTCTTCTTTCTTTTACTTACACATGAAAAACGCTCAGGGACCGTTCCAGGCCTCTGATGTGGCTCTTTTTTTTGTATGTTGGTGCAACAAACCACACAATAGAGGCTCCGTTTGAATATTAAAACATTCTCTTACAGGGTACAAAGGTTTCTGAGTTTTTTTAGTTTTTTTTAAAAGAAGTTTACAAGCTAAATAAAACTTCCCTTTGAGCTTAACAGTTAAAAATTGTGGCTTTCTTTTTTCTTTTCGGTTCAGTTCAAGCTTTAGGACTGACAGTAAATGTCTGATTTGAGGCCAAAACAAGTATGTCTGGTATCCCACAGGCTTTGTCTATTTTAAAGTTGGTCAACGCGAGGTGTTTCCAGGGATGCAAGGGTTATAAAAGGAAATGTCAACTGCATTGAAGTGAAAATATTCTGAAATTACATCCAAAAAGTCAGAACAAAAAACAAAAAACAACATTTTAACTATAAGTTTTACATATATCCAATACAATTATGCAACTAAAGAAGATGTAAGCACATCACAATTTAACAATTCTGCTCTATTTGAC
>JAVLVB010000591.1:2514382-2548442 GCA_032876305.1 Orestias chungarensis | reverse complement strand
GATGTTTCACTGTGCTTGTTTTTTTTTTGTCTCACATACCATCCTGCACAATTCCTTGTTCCATCTGTCTCTTTTCTGTCCTCTAATGGACCCGTACATTTATGCAGATCAAAAAAAAAAAAAGGAAGAATGCACACTATCGGACTGGCCTTTTTGTGGTTTACGAAGATCTCCTTCAGATGGTGAATCGTGCTGCATATTATTTACCCACATCCGTATGTTAGCTGAAGCTCCAAGTACATCTGGGAGAGCACGTGTGCGCGATGCGCAAACTTGAAAAGCGTAATTACGGAGACCGAGAAAGAAGCAGAGACAGCGGAGCTGCAAGAGCGTGCACGTGCATGTCGTTACCGGCCTCGCCCATGCTGGAGGGAGAAGTGATGGAGAGAAGAAAGACAGACAGAAACGGCAAGTGTAAAACCTCAGTCGGTGGAATAATGTAGGCGAAAAGAAGGAGAGAAAAGTTTTACAAAGCAAACTCGAGGAGTTTAAGAGGATCTTTGATGTGTATCAGAGGAGGAAAGCAGCCCGGCGACTGGGGACGACAGTAATTTTAAGTCAAAGCAGAAGGCTGGCTCAATGGCTGCCTCACTGGCTGGCTGGCTGACTGCCTGGCTGACTGACTGTGGTCTTTGATGGTGCTGCCTGTTTGAAGTGGTTTTCGGGGGATGGGAACAGCGTGTGGTGTCAGTGGGACAGGGGAGGTGCTCGTGGAGGAAAGTGGGGGTGGTGGAGGTGGTGCACGATGGCGACCGTATAAGGCTGGGGGAGTACAGGCGAGGAGGAGCAGGCAAGCGATTGACGGAACGCAAGGAGAAGAATGGGAGAGAAGTGAGGGATAAAAATAGAGTACCAGGAGCAGAGATAAAGAAAGGAAACACAAGAAAAAGTAAAACAAAACAAACAAAAAAGAGGCAACAGACGATGGCCAAAAAAATCGATGAAAGAAAACCAGAAGAAAACAAGACAGTCGGAGAAGTCCAGAACATAAACCTGCCAGATCAGTTTGAGGCTTGAACACATTCACACCTATTACTTGTAACTTTCGGATGACGTTACCTCCCTCTGATATGCTGCCAGCCTTCTTCACGACCTATTTGGCCCTCCACCCTTATAGTAAAGTTGGACACATCCACTGTATGAACATAACAGCACCCTCCACACAGATTATGAGGATCAGCACACATCTTGCTTGAATTTAACTTTCTTTTGTGTCTCAAACTATGCAGGGCGACTAAAGAGAAATGGATATTCATCTAACCTCTTTCGTTGCAATTCCATCTAAAACTGCTTATTGCTCTGAATGCATTTGTGGCACATAGTTTGAACATTGTAATAAAGCAGATTAAAAAAAACAAGACATACTTTAAAATTAAAATAAACATCAAAACATAAATGATAAAAAGAATAAACAAAACATAATGAAGTATAAAACGACCTAAAATCCATCTACTTGAAAGTATCAACAGAATCAAGACTTTACAAAGATGGAGGAAATGCAATCGCCAACATTGGGGACTCTTCAATCTTTGGTATCATGTCTTTTCTATTTGGCTGAATCCCATCATATTTATGCTCTCAAAAAATATCAAGTTATTAAATATTAATGTTTTAACTCCAGCCCTGCTTGGTATACTCCCAGTTGTTTTAAGGTTTATTTATTATTCTAATTTTAAACTGTGAATTGATTTTGAACATTTCTATCCCAGGAAATGAGTAAACTTTTTGAGACAGAGTTCAACTTCAACTTTGTTCAGCGTGACGTTTTGCTGCTGCAAAAACAAAAACATTTATTCAAAGCATTTTTAAAGGCCTTCAAGACGTGAAGAGTTTGCTTTTCTCCTCTTTTTCTGGCCTTTCAGCTGACGCTCCTTCAAATTCAAACTCCTCCCCTGATCTGTAATTTTGCAATACCTAAACCTGTCATGTACCATGAGAAATTCTCGAAAGCTGATGTGATAAGTTTATCACTAAGATTGTTGCAAAGTGATAAATGGCGAAGTGGACCGGCCTTGCTTCCTTTCTAGCAAAGAATGTTTCCTATACATGGATCCTGTTCTTTATCGTACCTGCGCTAAAGATTCCTGTTCTTGATCTCATCATGCTCTTTAACAAGTCTGAGATGAGTGACCAAAAGGTTTCTAAGAAAATGCCTTATTTAAATGTACCCAAAGACAAAGAAAAAAAAACTCAATTTGAAAAAATCAAGTTTGATTTTGATTTAACCACACATTTAAGTATTAATATCAGTATTTTAAAGTATGTATGGATGTTTACCTAAAGACTAAATTGACTGAAATTTTACTATCACAAAGCTTTAGGATGTTCTCTTAAGAAGCACAGAGAAAGAGGAGTTTACCTGATAAAGATTTAAATGTTACAGGTGGACAAGAAGAAAAGAAAGATGTTCTCCCTATGAAGGAATGTGTTTACTCCCTACAGCAACAACGTGTACATACATTATCAGTGTGTGTGTGTGTGTGTGTGTGTGTGTGTGTGAGAGGGTAGTAGATGGGAGAGGTGGCGTAATCTGGAGGTCAGATAAAGGTGGTACCAGGTGATCACAGGTACAGGGAGACAGACGGAGAGAAGGAGGGAGGGAGTGGCTGGCTAACCTGCAACACTCTTCACATTTATTGGCACCCCTGCGAGAAACTCTGGAAAGAGCTTTAGAATAAATTAATCTTTCATCAAGGCAGAAACGTGAACAATATTTTTAATAAATCAAATCTAACTAAATCATTTTCTATATATTTGAGCATTAATCAGATTGTTGCACAAACCACAGCTCCCTGTTTTCCCTTAATCTTACATATAATGTAACATGGAGACTTTTTTTCATATAGTCACTCTCAGATTTATTAGTCAGGTAATAAACACAGTAAAGGAGATTTACCCAAATCTACATTTAGACCAATAATTTAAACGACAGAAATGGCAGAAAAAAAGTCTTTACTGTCCCACAAGCTTAAACTTGTAGAGTTTTCTACAAACGACCAACAGTTTAACTGTGAGCTGTAAAATGAGGTTTAGTATTTTGGTCAACAAACTCTACAAGATAGCTTTGTATAAGGAAAAGCATAAATATGTGAAAAATGCAACTTATTGTCAAATCTGAACTATAATAGAGGATTTGTTGGTGATTATGTGCAGTTTTTGTTTTTGTTTTAAAAGGCTAAGATGATTTCATCACAGCACATTTCATTTTTAACCTTTTAAAATATTAAAATATGACATTTCTGGATGCTTTAAAAGAATTCTGATGGTAAGCAAGGAAAGCGGCAAAATCATCACACATATTGTTAATCTTTTATTACCATTTTTGTTGAACTGTTGCAGGAGAATACTGATAGATGCTTTATTGAAAAAAGGGGGTTTCAGGGTACCAAAATAAATGTGCAGTCTTAATGTAAATATATATTAATTGTAACATATTTTATAATGCTTTATTTTTTTTCACATTGCATCTTTTTTAAATGTATAGGCAGGCTTTGTTTGAGTGGAAATTTGCTACTTGAGTAAAATGCATTTAAAGGCATTTTACACAGTTCACAGGGATGCCAATACTTATGGAAAGAATGTTCACTTAGTTACAAAACAATTTAACCAAAAAATAATAATTATAACATTTAACATTATATAATGTTATTAGCACATGTTTTGCACTGATAAATTTCTTGTTGTAATGGGCCATGACAGCCAAACAAAAAAAAATAAGAATCAAACTAAAATCAACATCTGTCATAACGGGTCTTCATGAAGAGTTGCTTTATCGAGATTTTTATCAAAGATCATTAAAAACAAATGAAGAAATTAAAAAGGTATTCCTGACCAAACAATGTTAAAAATGCTTAATCGTCCTTAGCATTTCTTAGAACACAGTTGTGCGTCTTTAAGATTTCTGAGGAAACTGAACACACTGGTTACAAAAGAAGAAGTGGCAAACCTACAAACATATCTACAGAAGACATAATATGCTTAAAGGTTCAAACTTAAGAAAAATAGGATAAAATCCAGACGAGACCTCATCCAAAAAAAACAAAACCCCGTAGATTTTCAGGCTGTTAGAATAAAAGTACTATGTTTGTGTAAAGCACTTTGAACTGCCTGATTGCTGAGGTGACTATATAAATAAACCTGATGATAATGATGGGATATTTGATAACACAGAAAGATCCAGGAAAAGATTTTCCTGTTTTGATCATTTTGAAAATATAGTAAAGTTTTAGGGTGCCTTATGTAAAACATGTATTTAACACAGAACATCATTATAGTGATGATTTACACTGATTTATAGCACATGGATTTAAGCATCAAATTAATATAAACCCTCACTCTTTGTAGAGCAACACAGATATCACAAGCTGATAGTATTCTAGTTGGGTAATCTGGTCAAGTTGCCAACATGTGCTTCAGTGGCTCAGTTTAGAAATGTTACCCACAGCTCACATTCATCTTGTCTTGAAGCCAGCTGACCTACAGAGTACGGCAGTAGTTGAAAAAGAGGCATTGCTATATTATTCTATGATTCACATGGCAAGAATACATTTTAGTGACTCTGTTACTTTATCTGGCCTCATATTGGAATAACTTTAAACCATCACAGTTGACTGAAAAACCATATGTGTTTAAATCAGAAATAAAGTCAGATATCATTAATAAACCCACTCTAGGCGACACTGGTTCATTTTTGACTGCGCTACAGGTCATTGCCTTAGCACACAATTAAAGATCCACTCATTTTTAAAGATCTAGCTTTTAAAAACTTTTAAATACATTTATTTCAAGGTCTCCTGGCAAATCAAGAGCAGGACATAACTCTCCATGTTCCTCTACACAGAACATGTGAACCTGTGTTTTATACTCAGTTTAGCTTGCCATTCGAGATATGCAGATTTGACTTAGGCTCTTAGGAATAGTACATTGGTTTACAGGCTGTCTAATCACTGGAGGAGGAGAAGAAGTTTTCCACACTTGGACATTAGAAGAGGACAAATACAACAGGTGCAGCTAAAATAGTTTGTCACACACGCTTTGAAGGCAACAAGGAAGCAATGGATGGCATGAGTCTTTTCCACAGTTTTGTTTATTATCACGTAACTGACATCAGCCATATTATTAAAATTATTTTTTTTGAAACGTATTATTGAACCTTGAAACTGAGAAAGTTTGTGTCCTCATGTTAATTTGAATGCTTTTTTAGACATTTCGTATAGACTCCTGTAATATCAGCAACCAGCAGGATCATTACCTATACCTTAAAACAATCATTAAAACACAATTAACTAGCTTTTTTCCTAACAAACTGCCAAGTGAACTAAAATCCAATATCTATTTCATACATACATGACAATAATGCTTTAGTGAGGGCTATTTAGATATTTTTTGACTACGTATGAAAGCCTGAGTACCCTGAGAAAACCATTTCATGCACTTGGAGAGCATGCAAGCTCCATGCAAAAAGACCTTGACCATGAGTTGATCCCCAGGATCTTCTCGCTGATCTGAAAAAGTGATTACAATTACAGTATCATCCAGCTCATGATCTATTTTTGGCAAGTAAAATAAACTTTGGACGGTTTAGACTCATTATAGAAATGGACATGATCTACTCTGCAAACCTATGAAATCTTACAGGTGTTTTTATAATAGGTAAGACTGTAGTGCAAGCCCAAACATCTTTGTGCTTTATGTTTTAAACTGTAAAATCATGCAAGAACTTTCAAATCAACTCAGAGATGGAGAGACAATAATAGGAAGCCTGTCAGTAATAGCCTGTAAATCAGGTAAAATAGACAGCGTTAAACTGCCGATGCCACTTGAACTTCCCCGTGTCAAGTGTGATGTTTTCTTGCCTTTCGGAGGAGATCGAGACAGAACCTAAAAACTGTTGCCGCCACTAAGACACACCGCAAATTAAACTTCCTCATTCAACCTGCAACCCTTATATATCTACTGCTTTCTTGGGCAGAGAGCAGCTCCTTCTCAGCCAGCTGACCGGCTGCCTGCCAGGCTGCTCTCTCCCCGTCTGCTCTCCTCTCCTCATCACTCTCTCCCTCTCTCACTCACTTTCCCTTTCTCTGCCACCCATCTGGCCCTTGTAATACATGACAGCTGATGCAGGGTTTCCAAATTTAATTTGAGAGGTGATAAAACTGCACATATCTATAAACTGAATGCAGCAAGCTTTCCTATGTGGACAGTTTTAAACTCAAACACGTGGAGCGTATCAAAAGCCCCACTACGGTCTGTCCGCAATAAAGGAAGATCCTCAAATAGATTTTTATATTGAGAGGTACTGCCAAAGCAATGACGACGACCTTAGTGACACTGCCGCAAATGGAAAAAGTGAAAGATAAAGAGGGAGTAATCTGTAGATTAAGACTCTGAAAGTTTCAAGCTTATTCTGTGTCAGGTACTGTGTCTATTTGTTGAGAAAACAGAAGTTTCTTAGTGATAGAAAGCTTCAAAAAATTCAGTAGGTGTGAACAGTGTAACAAAAACATTGCCAGCAGCCTTTAAACACACATAGATGCACGTGTCAAGAGCTTTGTGGCTGAGGGTGTTATCTTGCAGTTATAAGGTGAGATCCTAAGATAGAGAAAGTTTTCACAGTAGTTCAGCTTTTTTTCAGCATTTTATGTTACAGCCTTTTTTTCCCTTCAAAATCGTGTTAAATTAATCTCTTTACTTAAAACTCTACACAATTTCATGAATCTATGTATAATAATCATCATACATATTTGCATACATTCTTATTTTTAGCCATAGCAAAGACTGAATTTGGGACGGGTCGAGCCTAAATTAGTGCCGAGATGTTTAAGTGGGGCCAGAAGTGGCTTCTGTAGTTCAGGGTTTGGGTTACAATTAGATTACAGCACAGAATTTTAAAAAACAGGATGAAATAAATGTGTGCTAGTCTACTTATTATAACCTCAATAGAGTATATAGTTTTCCCTGCTGTGGAAAAAAAGCAAGGTGCAAAAGTTAAACTAGAACTAGTGCAGCACTGCGCAACTATAGTGGTCTCGCCCTGCTCTGCTTCTATGGTTTGCATTTCACTCAACCTGAGATTACATCCAATGACAAAATGGTTCTGGAAGATTTTAAACAACAGCTAAAACAGGAGGGTCAAAATTCTGGAAGTAGGTATCAAATAGTGGTGTAAAAACAAAGGTTATAAAAACTTACTAAAAATATTATGTCGATTTTACTTAAAGCCTCTAATTAGAGTTAACTGGTCTAGTTTGATCAGGCTCTGAAACCGACTCTATGGGCTCAGTTAAGTTGGATTTTTCATGCCCAATCTAAAATCAAATCCTTGAGACATTTCAAAAGCAATCCCTCAATTAGGCCAGTGTGGTAGGGTAGCAAGATAAAGTTTGCTTCTTAATAAAAGGCACATGGTAGCAAACCCAAATGTTGTCAAAAATATACCCGAAGGATTCAAGCCGTTACAAGTAAATCAGAGACGGAACCAGGCTTATATCATTCCTACAGTGAAGCATGGTGGTGGCAGCGTCATGCAATGGCAAAACCTGGCAGACTAGTTAGGGTAGAGGGAAACATAAATCCATGTACAGAGAAAATTGAATAAATAGAAGTAGAAAGTAGAAGAAATTCAAAAAACCTGGTCTAAAGCTGTCTTAAACTCAAACCGGACCACTGGGTCAGGTTTTAGCAGGTCAACAACACTAAGAAAATGTTAGAGATCTCAATAAATTGCCTTCATAATATCTGTCCTGAAGTGGAACATCATTTAAACATCTATGAAGACATGAAAATAGCAACCGACCTGAAGGAGATTGAGAAAACTGCAAAAAAGAGTACATGAAACTGCCTATATTTAATAAAGATTAATAAAGAAATCTTAGCGCCTCTAATAAAGATGTGTAAAGTTCGTGCCATCATACTCAAAAATACTTGATCTTGTAATTGCTACTAAAATAGTATCAACAAAGTATGACACAAAAGCTGTATGTAAATGTGTTTTCTTGGTTTTGTATTTTAAATGCATTTACAATGTAATCTAAAACCCTTTTTCAATGTTGTCATGATGTAATTATAGCATGTAGATTATGACGTGAATTTGAAGTAACCACGACTGCACTGAAATGTGTTATGATTTTATGTGATAAATCAATGCAGAATGGCATTTATTGTTAATCTGAGTGAAATTTTTGATAATGTTAAATTTGGTTTAAAAAAACAAAAAAAAAAAAAAAAAAAAAAAACATTGCTTAGTCAGTGCGTTTTTTACTCTGAGCATAATTATAGTTTTACAGTAAATTCCTCAAAGATTTAATGAAGTGAGTTTAGTCTGGTTGTACAAGACAATAACCAAAAAAACAACCAAGATGCCTTTGGGTAGGCTCCTGCAACTTTTATGTGTGCAAAAGTCTGTTGTGTAAGGTACAGTGACAACAAGAGAACCACTAGTAGAACCGATTTGCCATAAATTAGGCTGTTAACACAGTTCAGTTTAGAGGATTGCAGAAGATCTAAATATTAATTTCTGATCTACATGCAAACTTTTTCATCTGACGTAAAAAGAATTATACTTTTGGGATGCATTTCTTCAGCACACAGAGAAGCTGGCCTGGGTCCATGGGAATATGGATGGAGCTAAATATAGGGCAATCCTAGAAGAAAACCTGTTAGTGGCTTCAAGAATTTTTGTAAAGTATTGAAATGGGTCTGTAGATCAGGGATGCATCACACTTTTTTAGCCCAAAAAAAAAAGAAATCATTGTTTTGCATTTACATCACAATCCTTATTTGTTGCTATGGCACTAACAAAAAAGGCACATGGACATTTTTTTTTATCTGACCAAATATAATTCAAATCAAAGGTGATAAATATGTTGGCACTGTATATTAAAATTATTTAATCCAACCTTGTTTTAAAATGGTTTCCCCCCCCCCAGTTGGAGACGATTGTCAGCGTGCCGGCCTTGCAATGGAACATGTAGCTGGGAACAGAAATACTTTGGCGTCGTGTCAAACATCAGAATGAGGAATAATTAAATAAACATGACATGACTGAAAAAGAGCCTCAGTCAAAGGGACTCCCTATTACTGCTGTAGAGATGTGACTTTCAACACATACAGTCCAGTGAGGACTGAAGCTGTGGGAATGTTGAAGTGAGGAAACGATCTGAGTATCCCACGTTCTGTCACTTCGTCCTGTTTTTTTTTTTCTGCATCTACCCTTTCCATATCTCCAAACCCCTCCAGTTCTTGTTTTCTCTCCCTTGCAGAACTGCGTTTTTATGTTTTCCATCTCTGTCATCCTTCTTTCCTCTTCTGTCCCACCCACCCGCTGCTTCTGACGCCTGAGCTAAAACCCTCTTGAAGAATCCTGGTAATAAAAACGCGGTGCCTGGTCTCTTCGTCACTGCCTCGGCCTCACACCTCTCGCCTGTCGCAGGTCAGATCGATGTAAAAACGCCCCGCCCCTCCATTTTTTTTACGTTCAAACACCATCTCCCTGTTCTCTCCACTTTTTCATCTCTCCTATATTCTTTCTCTGTTTGTTGCCTGAGTCCTTTGTGTACAGTTAGCTCTGCTCACAGTGGCAACACTTTGCCAGAAACCCCCCCCCCAAAAAAACCACACAAACACACACATGTATGCGTGCATATGTACATGCACAGTCACAGACACACAGCTGGGCTCCAGCTGCACACAAAGGCTGGGGTTTGGAAATCAATGAAGGAGAAAGAAGAAAAAGGGGAAAGGAGTTTAAATAAATTGGCACTTGAAAAAAGAAGAAACAACGAGAAAGCGAGTGATTGAAACAGAGACGAGAAGTTATGTTTTTGTTAAAAGAAAAAAAAAAAGCCACATTGACTAAACAATAGAGCGACGCTTGTAATGAAGTAACAAAACATAAAAACAGGAACGGATAGGTTTGTAGGATTGGAAAAAAAGTGAATACAGATGTTTTCTTTTTGTCTTTAAGAGACGGTCTGTACATTTAATGGCTTTTAGAAATGAATTAAAGAACTGTTAAAAAATCAATGAGAAAAGTTTTTATTGAATATGATTGTTCAATAATGCTAAATTACCCAAATAAGTCTTGTTCAATTGTTTGCGCAAAGTTCAGGGAAAACATATTCAAAGGTTTGTTAAATGCAGTTAAGGGGAGCCTGAATGCTCTAGGGGAGATCCCCTGAGGACAACTACTAGTCATAAGTTAGACTGCACACATTTGATCTTAACTGAGGACTGGTAAAACAACAAGTTCAACGAAAGCCATAGGAAGTCATACTTAATGTTTGCCACAATTTATGGAGTGTACAGAAACGGTACAAACATGTAAAAGATGGTGTTGTGGTGAGATGAGACCAATGTCAAATTAACTGCATGGATAAAAAAAAATATGACAGTTTACCTTGAACACAGCAAAACCCGGTGGTGAAAGCATCATGCTGTGGGGATGCTTTTCCCTCAGCAGGTGCAACACAGTTAGTCAGATTTATAGAGAATGAAACACTGAGGTCTACAATCAAATGGTGAAGATCAACGTTTATCTATGTATCAAAGCCTAGACCTAAATCTACCTGAGGATCTGAGGAAGACTTGAAAATTGAGACCCCTGGACAATTTTTGGTCTGACTGAGCTTGAACTATTAGAGCAATGAAGATTGCTGGTAAAGGGTAAACCTCAAAATACTTGCAGCTCGAGGAAAGCTGGCTTAATGCAAGTATATGCCACACTATTCAGATTTTTATTTGCAGTTGTTATCAGACGATAGGAGAAAGTTTGAGGAGTATTAAGGCTTTGATAAGTTACTGTATTTTTGTTGGCTCCACTAAAGACTGTGGATATTCTGTCCAAATTAAGGATTTTAGTGAAAAAGGCACTTCAGCTATGATATACATACCCACGTCAAAAGTTTTGAGTTGTAAACTATCGTTGCCAATGCTAATAATTCACACACTCGATGACCATTTCCAACAACATATCGCACGCTATTCTCATCTGATCTGTAACTTCTCTTTCTGGAGCCCTGCTGTGCGCAATCTGCCAGGAATGAGACACTGTAATTTCTTCACGTTGCTTTATATCGTTGAACATCGACGTTTTTATTGGGGTAGACGGAGACATAATCAATAGGCGCCTCGAAGAGGGAAGAAAAGCCAGCATATATTTTTCCTCTTTCTTCTGGTTTGGAAAGGATCCACAAATTGCTGTCCAATGAGTGGAGCCAACCAAATTCGTTTGGTTTTATCAAGGAGCTTTAACTCCCAGCCCGCATTCCAAATCCTGCACACAGCTTTCATGCACGACGATTTCCACACCGACATCAGGGGGCATAACATGGCACATGTTCCCCACACCCATTCGTACGGACTTTTCACAGGAACTGCAGCATGTGTGAAAAATGCCCCTTTTGCATAAGCTCACACCTCACGCAGGAAGATTCACTAACTGTGTATATACACAGCTGTATGCATCAATGTATTGTTAACGCCTTCTAGATTGCCGATATCCTTAAGCTTTTCCGGTCTACAATACTGATTACATGTTAGGAGACATCAGATGCAGAGAAGATGTTGTAGGATTAAAGAAATCTGGAGCACAGTCGGTTGACAGACTGTCAAAGATGAGAACATGTGTGCGCGCACACATGAGCGCACGAGCTGCCGTTAGAGAGAAGCACGCAGGAAAGGATCTAGCCCTGGTCACACCCCGCTCGGCTTCACATCGCTCTAATTTAAATGAGGAAAATGTTACAGACACCTGAGAAACAAGAAGACAGACTCCTTACAGCAGATATCTGCGTGTCACTTTGAGGACACTAGATGTATCATCTGGGATTGTTTCAAGAAACTCTCAGAAAAGCCTAGAGTGTGTTTAGAAGTTCTGCTGAGGAAACAGCTATTTTTAATAAACAAGGAATGAAAACAAGGATTTATTCAAGATACACCAATCCGTTTGGGAGCGATCAGATTCAGCCAATTTTTTCTTGATTGGCTGTACCTTTGATCATAAGTCTAATACAAAAAAATATATACTTTCCCCTTGTGTAATTCAATCCTTTAAAACTAAGGATTTCCACAGTTTTTTATCTTTAATTCTTCTTTGATATATGTTTTTTATGTTTCATAAATCTAAAAAGTTTATAATGCTTTAATTTTCAGATTAACAAACTGTTTAAATTCCTTCAACTTCTGATTGATTGAGATTTGTTACGTTTATCAAAGAAGTAGCAGCACTTTTTTTTTAAATTTAAATAGGGGATTCCTATTGGTGTCCAAACTGAAAAATGACAAGATGACTTTTAACTTTTTAAGTTTAAAAACCTTAAACGTAAGAGTGTTTTTCCTTTAACAAAAGCTCTAGATCAGTGTTTTTCAACCTTTTCTGAGCCAAGGTCCCTTGTTTTCATTGAAAGAGGCACACCACCAACCAAATATTTAAACAAATGATACTCTATAGTCGCATATATTACATTTATAGTCATTCTTATCAAAGTGTCTTTAATATGAATCAAATAAACATGTATTTTTTATCATATTTTATATCTCTTATTTCAAATTGCACTTAACATGTCCACTTTAAAAATACTCAACAATTATCCAATTTCACCAAGATAATTTCCACGGCACACTTGTGTGCCGTGGAAAAGCACTGCTCTAGAGCACTGCTGGCTCTCATCACTGTAACGATTTTGTTTGGAAAATCGTCGAGAAAAAAAAGAAAAGTGTTTGCTGTAAGTTTACTCTAGCTAAGCTGATATTTAAAAACTTTCTGGGTCAGATGTAGGTTTAGAGAAACAATCCCTGGATAATTTAAGAGTTCAGTGGCTGATTCTTACTTATTTTCTCAGCCCACATTAAAAGGCAAGTAGAACACGTATTACTTTACAGATGCTTCTTTCTTACAGGTGTTGTGTTTGAGAGTTAGCAAAGAGGCACAAAGTGAAACGTCCAAAGCAATTAAGCCAATAAAGTTGCAGTGCTGTAGATGTTCCTCTCAGACGTTTCAGTAGGATGTGCATTTAGACAAACTGATAGAAGAGATAATCTAAAAACCTCCAAGTTGACTCACCCCAGTCATTTTACATAAGGTAAATTCTAGTTATGCAAGGAATAGAAAAATAAAGCCACGTTAAAGCAGAAATTTACATACATTTTTTTTTTGTATTATTTTAGTTAGAATTTAGATTTTGATAATCAGACTTTAGTTTTAAAGTAGCCAACATATGGGCAAAGTTGTAACAAAATGGTGATAATGTGATAAAATATCACCAGTAACAGAAAAAAAAAAGAAAACTTTTGGCTTTTTACATATCTTTAAAGTAATAAAACCTAAAAATAAATTAGTTATTTTAGAAAAGAGAAGAACATCCAAAGCTTTGAGTGCTCTAAAGCATGCATGCTGCAGCAGCAAAAAACTTGAAAAAAAAACCTCAAAAACTTTCAATCTCTGAGAAACTTTTTAGGCAAAGTTAAGGTCTGCAAAATCAAATGAAAAAAACCTATTTATATATTTATGCCAGTAAAGAAGAATGTTTCTTCTATACTTATGACATGCTTTTGGTTTGAAGTAGGGATGTATTTGACATTTATTGTCTTTTTTGTACGCTTTTTTCTTGTAAGACTTGTTGTGAACCTCGAAAATCAGACCACATTTCTTTCTAGGCTCAATTCTATTTAAATCGAGGCTTTAATCACTTCCAATATGCAAAAAAAATCTATTTAAAACAGTTTTGATTCAGAGCACAAAATAAAATAAAAAGGTAGAGAAATGCTGCAGAGCAGAACGTTTTTAAACGTGATGCAGAATCTCCCTGCAGGCTTTGCACGCTGTCTTCTGGTCTTTGCAGCGACATCTCCAGTGCGCATCACTCACCAGCTCCATCAAACTTTCGCAGCGCTGCGCGTTTCTTACCTCGACTTCTCCTTGGGTTGGCTTGTTTCCTGCGCTTTCCTCGGATTTCTTCTGTCATGGCTAACAGTTTTTTTTTGTTTGTTTTTGTTCTTTTTATTCCTGTTAAATGAGGAGGACGGGGTGCGGGGATGTGGATGAAATCAAATTAGGAAATAAATACAAAAAAAGAAAAAGAAGAAGCTGTCCTGCGGGAAGCGCCGCGGCTCTTGCGTCCTGCGCGCCTCGCCTGAGAATGAATGGCGCTCAGGCATCGCCGTCGCTCACAGCGGGAGCCGCAGACCTTGATTTCGACTCCAGCCAGCACCGGGCGGAGGTGGTGTCAGCGGCGGAGGCTGGCCCTGGGGTCAGGCTCGGCGACGTGATCGTGCTCTTTTTGCTTCCAAACTCTTGAACGCGAGCATGACTCGACACACACGCCTTTATTGTCTGCCTATTGGAAGATCGGCGAGAATGCGCCTCCATGCATTCAGGAGGGAATCGCTGCCTGCTGCACTTAACTGACAACCACGGACTGCTTGTATATAAAGAGGAGGAACTTTTGTCTTATTGTTTTATTGTACTTTATCCGTGTAATGCATCAACAAGGTTTGCGTCCCTGCTTATTAAATCCCCTGCAGCTCTCCCTGCATCCTTTCTCACCAGAGAGGAGATTACACTAACAGCAGGTTAATGAGACCCAAAACATCCCTTCCTCGAACTCTCCTCTAGTTTTTTTTTTTTTGTGTTTGTTTTGTTTTCTTGGGGCCTGGCTGTTATGCATGTCGCACCTGCGCCGAAGTGGCCCCCCGTCCTGCGGCCCCTTTCACCCCTGGATAGCTGTAGGAAGTGGTGCATTGGCCGCGCTTTGTGTTGCAACCTGCGATGCAAATCAGTTTTGCAGGAGAAAAACAAAAAAACACAAACAAACTCTAATGCATCGCGCAGGACCCCCCACCTGGGCTTCTTTTTCTGTGGCTCTTACCTTTTTAGATGCGAGCCAGGTTTGGGGGTGGGGGGGGGGTGGTGACCTTTCAGGGTCCATAATGGAGTCTGTGTGGAGTAACCAAACTGGCAACTTTGAAATAGTGACAAATTAGGAAGGTTAAAGACAGACAGCTGAAGGATTAAAGGCATATCTACAATTCCCTTTAGATATTTAGACTCTAAAAAAGCAAAGTGATTTAGCACAAGTCCTTACTGCCAAGGTTTCCTTACCTAACAAATGAATAATGTAAGATATCCATGCATACCATCACTTTTGTTGTCCTTAATATTTTTTAACCTTATATCGAAAACAGTCGTGCAAATACATTCACACCTCTGTAACTTTTCTAGTTTCTGTCACTTTTGTGACAGGCGATCACAACTTTATGCACAATTATGGAAAGTTGAAATACAAATAAAGGTTGGTTTAATTGTTTTCACAAATCAAAATCTAAAGTGTGAAACGTATTATTACTTCTAAAAAATTTACTTCTGCTTCCTATTCTCTCAAGTCTTTTTTAGCCTCTGGGAGGCTTTTTTTTCCACAGCGTTACTCTTAATGTTGTTTTTAGTCTTTATGTAGAACTTCTGTTAAACGTCCCTGTCCCTGCTGAAGAATGCGTGAACACAACAGGATGCAGCAATCGCCATGTTACATTGTGAGGACAGTGCAATCAAGTTGATGCTGATGTGCTCTTCATGCATCCCATTTTTACACGTGTCCCAAAGAGTTCCACAAATTTGCCACGTGGCTTGTGCCACCTGAGCTATGGATCTCTTCACCTGATTTAACATATCATTTGCTTCTTGACTACCTGTCTGGTCAATGGTATCCTTGACATAATACTGCTTTAAACCCCCTTCCTTTCTCCCTGACCTGTTAGCGGTGTTCCTTTGGTTATCATGATGTAGTTGAGGCCTTCACAGAACAGCTGCATTTAAATTGAGAGCTGGAGCCCATCTACTAATTGGAATGCATTGGTTGCACTGGATTGTATTTAGGGGCCGCAGGTGCAGGGGGACGGATGCGTGTGCAATATTTATTTCATAAAAATTTGGGGGAAATATGATTTTTTCTTTCCACTTTACAACTACTTTCCGTTTGAGAAGGCTCATTGCATAACATTTCAAAACACTGTCACGTTTATTGTTATAAAATGAGAAACAGTTAAAGGTGTGTGAAAAGGGTGCTGTAGCTCTCTAATCACCCACCTAACTTGTTTGCTGGGGGTTGGTCCTTTTTAATAGATTCTGGAAGAGAAGGCATCCTATAGCTGGGGAGGGAGCAAGGGGACAGAGGGTTCATCCCGGCCCTTTGTGGTGGGATGGACAGAGGAGGTAGGCAATAAACTTTAAGGGATATACGGAAGTGCAGCAAAGGTCCTGGGAGCCCTTTTTAAAAGACAGACTTTTCATAGTTTAATCCATACAAATGGACAAATTGGTATACTGTGCGTCTTCAACTTTTACTTCGACTTTCAACTTTAAAGAGGTCTGATACATGCTGGATGTTCCCACTGTGCACCGATGCACTTCATAAATAGCTGTGTTTACTAGTTTCTCATATGTTTAGTAGTTGTTCACTGTTACAGCAATGTGGCACAACTGTGGTGGCATATTTTACACATCTACTGTGTGTTTAACACAACATACTCTCTCTTACACATATTTAAAGGATCATGGAGGAAGCAGACCTACTGAGGTTTTGTCCCAGTCTTTGGTCCATGGGTTCAAAGCCTCTTGCATGGGGAGAAGAGCCCTTACACAGCATATTAAGCAGGAGTTAATTATATGCCAAGCTAAGTGACAAAGGGAAAGAAAAGCCTCCTCCTGAATGGCCCGACAAGAAAAGAGAGAAGTCATTATGTTGCCCTCTCCTTTGCATTTGAAAAACTCTGTTCTTATTTTGGAATTTTCATTTGTAACTCTGAAAAAGTGGGGATCTCATTGAAAACATGTGACAATGCTGCCTTTGCATCGGCTGAATCTAACATGTTATATATTTGGTGGTATAAACACGTTTACTCAAGATGTAAATGAAAATAAGGAGACGTCTACTCCTGTTTTATTTGTTTTTCAACCAGCTAGTAGGTCTTTTAGGTTAGAATTGTTAAGGTCGGTAACAAAATTAATGTTAAAATTTGGCTTATTTATATTTCATGCCCCAAACTTCTAGCTTTACTCAAAAACAAACCTTTTCTGTATTACAGTTCCTTTGAACGTTTTGAGGTATTTTAAATACATTTTGAATCCTAATATGTAACTACTTGTATGTGTAGAGAGGACCAAGATGAGAGAACATAAAACAATGTAAATGGGGAAAGCTGCCCTTTCGTTTAGATTTTTGATACATGGATTGCCTGTTAATACCTGTTACTACAGATTATACATGTATTTAAAAAAAAAAAAAAAAACACTCCCTCACCATCCCTCATTGCTCTGGTAGGTTTCGGTGATTCTTTATATCAAGTTCCTGAACTTGACATGAAAAACTGCAGTTCCAATCACCTGCAAGACTTTGCTGACCTCTTCCTGTTTATTTTGTGTGGATTTTTCCATCATTTTGGATGGCCACATTCATCAAAACAGTTGCCCACTGCTGCTTAATAATAGTCACAATGACCAGTTTGGTAGGCCAATACTATTTAGGAAATTATGTTTCCCTTAAAAAGTCCAAAGACCCTCATTAAGAAGGCTGGTTTAGGTCTGGGGACTGCTGTGAAAAAATTGAAGATGAGGGTGTAAAGAAGGATTAATCAGAATTAAGAAAATTATGAGCAAACCCGATTGTAGAACAGAATGCCTTCAGTAAGAGGCTTGTGTAGATTTTTTGTAATAAGACTACTAGTGGAGATACTAGTGGAGATTCTTTCTGCCTAAACCCATCAATATTTACCAAAACCCTTTAAATAAACTAAATTATTAACAGTTACAACAGCATTTAATTTCTTCTGGGATAAATTAAGTATTTTTTGAATTTTGATTTAGTTCATATGAATCCCAGAAGTCCCACAGCATTTAGGGTCAGTTGTTCTCTGCCACACAATGATTCCCAATTTTCTGCACACTATACTAGCAATTTTGCATTGGCTTGCTGAAAAACCGCTTACCTGTATTGACCACTATAATCCTTTTGCATAACCACAAATAACTTTGAGACCTATTACAGTGTCCACTTTTACCTCCACTGAAGATGTATGAAGAAACATTTTAAGTAAACTAATTTACATTTATTGCTGTGGCATGATCTCACATCTCACACTGAAAAGTGTGTAGCTGCAATTATACAACCATAAGATTTGGGGCATATTACCTCACAGTTTGTGGTAAAAAGGGAAACTTAACTGGTTGTGTGCAACTTTTAAAACTGAGTTGTTCAAATAGTTGATGGTAGTGCTGCCAAGAGGGTGCTGAATTTAAATATCCAATTTCAATTTCTGGGCTCTCTCTAGGTACGCCTGCTTCCTTCCAAAGTCCAAAAGAACCCATGATTGTTAGGTTAACTGGTGTCTCTAAATTGCCTTCAGGTATGAGATTGTGCAAACATGGTTTATTGACTTGTATGTCTCTGTGTTGTCCTGGGATTGGCGACCTGTCCAGGGTGTACCCACACATAAATAGTTAGACCTTCACTGGGTTCTAAAAGTATTTAAATCTAGCGTCAAAATGGAACAACACACCACAGACACCACAGACAGATAAAACCCAAATGCTTTGCTTTGTAAAAAAAAAAGAAAAAAAGATCAAGATCAAACCCTTAGATACAAACCAAGTATGTAAAACTACATAATTTAAAGGGAGTTTATTTTCCGTCTATTACAACTGTTATGTTTCTCCTCTCAAAGTTGGAAATATCCATCTCTGTAAATCATCTTATGCCTTAAAGCATAAAATATGCCGTCTTTCAGTTGGGCACATATCTGTGATGGTGCTCAACTTGAATATTCATTTATTTGATATTTTCATGTTAAACAAACAATATTTTCTTTCCATTTGACATGTAGCTACAAAAATATAATGCCTTCTTCTTCTTTGTTGTTTTTTTCCCCTCCGTTCTTTCAAACACCGGTTAATGAGATTCCTTTGTGGAAAGTTTGCTAGTGTTGCGAATCCGAATGTGGATATGACAGATTGCAAATCAATAGTCCGTCAGGAAAACTTCCACTTTGCCTCGGAGCAAATGAGTCAGCTTTTAGCACCACTGCCAGGCAGTAGTGGCTGCCGTGCGTCCGCTATGCCATGCCGCAACACCACAATGCCAACACAGTCTGAGCACATGTGAGGCCCTTTGAACCTAAAAAAATAAAAATAAGCCGACGCTGTACAAAGTTAAGGTAGAGGCCATTTTATCGTCAACTTTCAAAGCTTATCTTACAAACACCACAGCTACTGGAATAATTAACTACGTTTAATTTACCCGAGGATGCAGGTTAAAGGTGTAGATTGTGCTGGCATAGAAATTGTTCCATTGGTTTTTCCAATATATCATGGCATAACTTGAAAAAGTGTTTACTAATGAAGGTGCCACATGCTTACATAGATAGTGTTTTTTTCTCCTCAACTAACTACTAACTAGCGATGGGTCTGGCAACACTGATGCGTCGGCGCACGTATCAAGCTCATAGACCAAAACATTTCAGCAAGTCACGTGACCGATACAGCAACTGTTTCGAAATGACACTGAGGCGCCAAACTGTGTTTAAAAAGAAGCAAATCTGTCAACTGGATCCATTTGCCAAAAATAATTCTCGATCTTTTTCAGTACAGCGTCAACTATGCAGCCTCAAGGCAAAGGAAAGATTCCTGCGGTGTGTGACCATTTTGATCTTACATCGGAAAATAAGGTAATCGTTTTCATTTCGTTATTTCATCCGGTTCTTTTCAGCTTCTACTTGATCTATCTGAATCCAAATTCAGCTGAAATTGACTCTTAGTCGAAAAAGCTTAACAGACTAAATTTCTAAACGTTGGAAAAACGTATATTTTGGAATAAAAATTTGTGAAGAAAAACCCCAGTCCACAAGCATCCTCATTTCAAACACATTCACTTAAATGTTCACTTTATGGTTCATGTTCACATTATTTATTGACTGTATCTAAGAATATCAAATATTTTCAATTTAACTTAAGATATTAAATAATACAATATATGATATACAACAACATACAATGACTTAAATGTTATTGTTTACACTGGTTCATCAAATCAATCTTTCTACCTTGCCTGTAGGGATTTTTAATGTCCAGCAGGTGCGTCGAAACGCTTCATGAGGCGTCATCTACCCATCACTACTACTAACACTGATGTAAAAGGCACAAATAAATATGACACCATATGACATGATTTAATATGGTTTGCAAACACACACTAATTAAGGCCAGTTTCCCTCGTCACTTTCTCTTATAAAGTCATTTAAAGGCACAGACTGTGGCTGATAAGATTTTACAAGGCAGGTTTTCTTTCCTATAGCATTGGCCAGTCCTCAAGTGAGCGTCCCCACCGACCACAGAAAGTGAGGCCAGCGCTGATGTAATCAAGAGCAGCCCCTTTTAATGTTGATCCACCTAATCTTGGCAGCTTGGTGCAGCGTGACTGCAACCTCCAACACTCCGTTATGTGCTCTAGTTCATACTCATATTCATACCAGAGGGGTTTCCAGTTTTGACCTCTGCATAATAATAAAGCCTTCCTGACTGCTGATTTAAATAAAAAATGTACAAAAACAACTAAATCAGGAAGAATTCATCTCAAATTACCAGAGTTTCAAAGAACAAATAGGAGAATGGATATGTATACAAAGTACATTATACTATGTGCTGCTAATGTAGATTTGTATGATTCAAATGAACTAAGTGTATTTTTTCCCCCAGGGCTGTGCTGCCCTCTGCAGCAGAAAAGGGGATCTTACATTTGGTCCTGAGAGAAAGCCGGCCTTTGTAAGGCGGAGAGGCTAAATAAACTAATTAAGTGTTATTTTCTAAAACCATTTCTGAGCTTTTCAGTGAAACAGTTCCCCTTCCACAAGAAGTGCCTGGTTTGCATCCCTGCCTCCCACAATTCAAAAACATGACTGCTTATTCATTTGAATACTTGAACTGTCCTAAGTTATAAGTGTGAATGCTTGATTTGTGTTTCTGTGTTGTCCTTTATGGGACGGGTGACATGTCCAGGGTGTACACCAACCTTCTCCTCATACTTACCAAAAGACAGATACCAGCACTCTGCGACAGTGGAGCAATGAATAAACGAATTTAATATAAGATAATGGTTAGTAAAATATAACATTGAAAATATATTATTTACATCGAAAATTAATATGCTACGTCAAACAAATTACCACAGAATTAGCTTATTGCTGATTATTCCTGTTTAAGTGCACTCTTAAATATTTAAAACTGTTACTATGGCTCATTCATTCATTCTGTTGGGTGTATTAGAGATGGACAAGAAGCTGTGTACAGAGGACTGGTGGAGTGCTTTGTGGCATGGTGGGGCAACAGTCAGCTCATCTTGAATGTGAACAAAACAAAAGAGATGATTGTAGATTTTAGGAGAAAGAAGGTCTGATCATTCCCCATTTCCATCATGGGAGAAGAAGTAGAGATGGTTAAGGAAAATAAATACCTCAGTGGTCATCTGGACAGCAGACTGGACTGGAGACGCATCAGTGAAGCCGTCAACAAGAAGGGATAGAGCAGACTTATACTTCTTGTGGAAACTAAAATCCTACAAGGTTTACAGCAAGAAGTTGCAGATCTTCTATAAGTCTGTTGTTGAAAGTTTCATCTCCTCTGCAATCATCTGTTGGGGCAGCAGCATCAGAGCAAGGGACCTAAAAGGGCTCAACAACCTGATGAAGAAGGCTGATTTTAGAAGACGGATTTTACATAAAATCATTGAGAACCCTGTACATCCTCTTCATGACTTGGTTATTGGAAACCAGATTATTTTCAGTCAGAGGTTTCTTCAGCTTGGATGTAAGACCGCTACAGAACATCTTTCCAGCCCACAACCATCACCATCTATAACAACTCCTTAGTTAAATGAGATACTCCAACACTGTTTCATTTCCCTTCGGGATAAAAAAATTACTTTTGATTTGATTGATTGATTTTATTGTAATTAATGGACATCTGACCTATTGAACTGGTATGCTGAGCTACAGTGGAGTCCCCTGCTTTGTCGCTTATAATGTAGATTAATCAAAATAACTTGATTTAATAAATAAACAAATCAATAAATTTCATTAAAAATGTTAGAATATACACAAAGTAACTGATCTGAAGTTGACTTTCTGTGCAGTGCAACCAATTAGATGTTCTGGTCCATTGTTTCGCCACTAGAGATATAATTTAATTTGTAACAATTAACTGTAACTATCCATGAAGTAATTGCTGCATTTATGATGAGATGAAGTCAATGTTAGTTTGTGGTTCCATCCGGCCCGGTTTAAAGGTACATTGCAATTTTTTGTTGTCACATTTATGTCAACAGTTAAGGCATTTAGGGTTTTGGAAAAAAAAAGTGGACCCGTATCAAACTGCATGTTTATTCTTAAACTGGTAAAATATAGCACATATGTATAAAAATGTAGAAAATTGTACAGAAAATAGAACACTTCACTTTATTCTATTAGTTTTTGCTACTAAAATAGCTTTCTTTTGCTAAAGGTGATAATCTTTTGCCAGCAAAAAAGTCAGAATAAAGAGTAACAATTAGAAAAAAACAAAAAAACAAAAAACAAAGGCAAACACACACATATACAATAAGGCCAACAAACAGAAAATGTTCATTAATAGAAAAAAACGTGTTTTTTTTGTCTTTTTTTTACACAAAATATACATTCTAAATGACGGCACTCACAATTACGATTTGTGTACTTTAGGCTAGAGTTAGTGTTGAGCTGTAATACTCTGTGCATCTTTTCCTCTGTTACCTTGAGTCTTTGGTACGTTGTGCACTTGTTCCAAAATGAGGAAATATTAACCTGTGCCAAATGCCAAAGTGACAATACTGGTTTATGAAATACATTAGTATGGCCCCATGAAGCTTAAAAGGCTCAGAGCTTTGATCAAATCAAATACTGTATAAAATCTGTGTAGTTGTGTAAATTAGGCTGACGTGAGTAATTGAAATATACAGCGACCTCTTCAATTCTCCAAGAGCTGCAGCTTATTACTGGGATACAGCTCAACTGTTGCACTACTACCTCTCCATACAATACATAAACATTTTACCACAGTCGTAGCCTGTTCGATCCTTTTATGCAGATATTTCCTCTTTGGAATAAGAGCCAAAGTGCTGTAGGCTGTCCTATGAGTGTTCCTCCAATTCTAAAATGTAAGACATGATTACAGTTTCAGTCAACAGCCCTGTGTCCTGTGTGAGGTGGTGAAAATATGCTGTTGTACAGAAAATTCAGTCAGTTGAAACATACATGCTTCCATATGGAAATCACTGATTATGCATACATTGCTCACCACATTTACTAAAAACAAATATGTGATGAAAGTTTCAAAATAAATGTATCTTTTTTCGCAGTTGCAAAATCTAATCCCTAAAAAAAACAACAACACATTAATTGCTTTAAAAAAAATGTAACTAAAGACACTTTGATTTATATAAAAAAATTTTTAAGTAATTGTTTTTTTTTTATTCAGTAATGTATGACTTTGTTTTGCGTGGATATAAATATAAAAAGAAAGAGAGGCCACGATTTCTAAGTCACCCTACAAAATTGGTAAATTATGGGTATGGCTTCCCTTTTGGTAAATTCTGAATCCAAAATATAACAAAAACATTGTACACTTTCAAATATGTATAATTGTTTTCCATATTTTCCTATGAAACCATCCTTTTATTTTGTAATATCTCTCGTCTGTTGAAACCTTCATTACCTTTAAAGACTTTGGGTGTTCCTGGTTTAGTATGAGTAAAGATGTTATAAAGAGGGAAAATATAGTAGAAAGGTCCTGTAGTGAACACCGCAATTTTTTTGTGAAAATACTAAAAACTATCAAGACTGCAAGGGTATGAAATGGCGCATTAGAAGTGGCAGAATTTAGCGAATTAAAAAGTTAGGCAATATTGATTCTGTGGAAAGCATTTTGAAGTAAGATGAAGATATAAAAACAACTGAAAATTTGACTGTGTTCTTGGCTGTGTTTAGTTCTTCATATAATATCCTATGGTTTAAAAAATATTTTCAATGATTTGTAGAAAAGATTTAAGAAGAACGTATTGGTGTTGAATTTTATTTTCAAGGTGCTACACTTTTTTCATACACCACTATAGTTTTTTTTTTAACTCAATGGATATTTGGTTGAATACTTAAGATTTCATTATTAAAACTGGCGAGTCTGTTTCTCATCAAACTTTCATTACCTTGTTAATTGCAAGGCACTTGGAAGTGCTTGAAACACCAGAAAGTTGAGAAAAGAAGTCACTGGAATAATACCAGTGAACTGAAAATGCATCAACTGGTCTTTCAGCAGGACGGTAAGGAAGATCCAGCCAGATCTAGGATTGTATCGCTTCCACCTTCTGCTATAAGGCAGCAAATACAAGAAGCTTTTACCAAAGCGCAAAGGGCAAGACACATACATCTGTTCCAGAGAAAAACCTGTTTAATCCTTGCAGTATTACTGTTGATTTTCCTTTTTTTGTCAAAATCTTGGATTTATTTTATTATTTGTTCTTATTTATTTTGCATCAAAGGGAAGGTTGCTGGTCAGTTTCATTGTACATACTTCATATAATGACAATATAATGACTATCTAACTTTTGTAGCTCTAACTAAATTTGATTTGTAGACATTAAGGTGTGAGATTTTGCAACTGCAATGAAAAATTTGTTTATTTTAAAGCTTTCAACACAACTTTAACAGGAGTGCCAGTAAACACTTAAATGCACTATACTTGAGCTTTGCTCACATTATGTACCTCAGAAGGGGTAAGCACATTCTGTAATAAAGACGACTGATAAAAAAAGTAGCTGCTTTAGAACAAACTTAAGTAAACATGTGGAGTGCAAACTCTCTGTCTGGAAAGGCAAATTGTATATACATGTAGTGTGAACACCAGAGATTCAAAACAAGTCCTGAGTGTCTGTGTGTAGGAAACATGTGCTGGGTTGCAATGGAAGGGACTGCTTCACATTGGTGCATGTGTAGAAATACTGATATGCTGCTGGTACAGATTGGGATGAAAACGAGAGAAATCAAGAGTAACAAATAAGACTTACTAGGCCTCAATCACTAAAAGCATAGCTTTCTTGTCTCTCCAGATAAACAGAAAATACTAAGCCCTGAACTGTGAGCTTCAAGCAAACTATAAAGCAAACTATTAAAAGACAACCTTTCAATGTCTCATTGTCATATACACATTTTATATATATCAAAAACATATTTACATAAATCCTTCTTTGCTCCACTGTTGCCAAAGCCCTTTTTGATTGACCAAGAAACCATTCAGCATCCTATGTTAAAAAAATAAATCTAATGTTTTGTCTTAAACTAAGGCACAGAAAAACCGTACCAAGGCAGCAAGGATAAAAAGTATAAATGGGGGATAAGATGGCACCATTGGTTTTAAGGTTTTTGATGGTAGACTATATTAGTAGCTTTAACTGGAATTGTATCCAAAATGTAATAGATTATACTATCAAATGCTTTTAAGTGAGTTTCTAGTTAGCTACAGACTCCAGTAAGCTACAGGTAGCTACTGCTGCTTTTATTAATATTGATACAATTTATGAACAGTTCCACTTAGAAGTTTTTCTGGTCTGGCTAAATCTTCACTCAAAAATCCCCCAATGTTACAGAATCTGACTTTCAAAACAAAAACAACGCCAAGGCCAGTGTTCATTGCTTGTCTGTAGCTAATGCATGCTTAGCTGCCTAACAGTCCTCTAAGACAGAGTGTTCAGGTACTTATTTTCCCCAGCCAGTGAGGTAAGCATGGATGTCATGTCACCCACAGCCATGTTTGAAAGACTGTTGCCTGGAGCCAGGCTAACAGAAGTCTGTGGGGTGGTGAGGCGGGAGGAAACCTGGGAAGATGATCCTGGATGACCTTGAAGAAGGTTGTTGACTGGACTAAATGAGGAAGAATCAGCTTCATCGATGATGGAAGTAAAGTCAATGCGAGCATTATCCAAGTCCAGGTTTTCTAAGGCATTTGAGATGGGACTAGACTCTGGAAAGGGAGCTTTTGTGTCACCTGTGGGGTTCAGGTTTGGTCCCATATTGTTCAGCTGGTTAAGGCAAGGTCCATTCTGGGTATCCCTGTGTTTCTCCATATCCATATTTATTTGTCCCGTGTAGTAAATGTTGTTGTTGGTGGGAGAAAACATTTCATTTTGAACCTGCTGTGGTAGGTGGACTGGTGGAAGTCGCACCCCTCGTCTGGGACTGGAAGTAGAGTGGGCAGGGCTGAGGTGTGGGGAGCTACCAAGGTAACCCCCTCCAACCTGTGGCAGACTATTCTGGCGACTGAGCGGTTTGCGTCCCTGAGGTGGCCTGGGTACAACCATTTCCTGATTATAGCATGTACCCTGGAGACCTGTCAGGTCTTTAGGTGTAACTGAGGTGGATCCTCTGCTTTGAGCAGAAGGGCTCAAGACTAGATTACATTCTGGATAAGAGGCATACATCTGGTTAGAATATAGGTTCTGATTTGGATTCTCTGGACTGTGTTGCATTATTGCTGTTTGAGCACTCAAACCCATGTTGTCAGAAAGAGAAGGTTGCTTTATTCCACTCTGCTGCTCTTGTTCTTGTTGCTGCTCCCACATGAGGGCTTGCTGGGATTGCACATAGTTCCTTACCATCATCTCCTTCACCTGCATCATTGGGGTTTCTGACCTTTGACCATCCGACAATGCTGGACCAGCACAGCCCAAGCTTACGCCTCCTCCACTACTGTAAGAATTTGTGTTCTGCCCTTGAAAGTCACAGCTTTGATGGTTAGAGTTTCTCATTCTCGCTTGGCCATTTTGTTGAGGGTAAGCCTGTGTTTGCTGCAGGAGGATTCGTTGCTGTTGGAGTTTTGTGTTCTGACAGGCCTCGCCACCTATACCAGACTGAAAAGGCTGCTCAGGCTTGATGAAAGGTTTGTGAGTGCCACCAGAATTGTTGTAGATGGTTGTCTGATTGTTAAAGTGAGCTAGTGTTTGTGGATTCTGCAGATTGGGATCTGAGTACCGCACTGATTGCTGGTTGGAAATTGCATGGGTGGGAGTTTGGATTTGGTTATGGTCCTCATTCCAAGGACCTCCATTGTCACTGCACTGACCTATGCCAGGGTAATGCGGGCCGGACGGACTCAGCTGGCAGGTACTCATACCATACTCAGCCTGTTGGAGAAGAGTATTTGACATTCCATCTGGCTGTGTAGGTCTTGTTTGAGCTACTGGATTCCCATTAGCTCTGGAAATTAGTTCTCCTCCATGACCTTGGTAGTGTCGTTGCATGTAAGCGGGGTCTGGGCAGTTCAGCGACTCGTGGTTTGGAGACAGCTGGTTCGGAAGTGGACATCCCATTGTCTGATTCTGTTGCTGATAACTCATTAAGTTTCTCTCGGCAGCGGTGATCATCATGGAGCGATCTCTGGTATCAACAGTGTTGAGATGGGGCTCCAAACCCATAGCTTCCATCATTACATTTTCTGTGATGCTAGGTGGACGAGGGGAGTACATGTGCCGGGAGAGACCACCGTCGGAGCCACGAAGTTGTAGTGCATTTCTTCGGCCCATCATGGCCACATTATTAAGGCTGTTGAAGCGTTTGGGTAGGGCTTGTAGGTCTGCTACAGAACGAACTGGATCACTGGCCCGCCTGTTGTTGTTACCTGGAGCCTGGTGAGGGTAGATAACTCCAGTGCCATATTCTGTGTTGGCACTATGCCGTCGAGGACCTCCTTGTTGAAGGAAAGGAGGTAAGGGCTGACCCTGGTATTCACATAGAGCACCCCCTCTTCTTCCTGGTGTACTGGGCTGTTCCATGTTAGGTAAGGGAGTAGGTGGAGGTCCGCCCGTGGCTGCAGCATATTTAGCCTTCAGGCTGTAGTGCTGAGCAGGTGTTAAGTTTGGGAGACCTGGTAACCCTCCACCTCCAGCGCATGGAGCTCCTCTGCGATAGGTTTCAGGTGAGAGAGGGCCTACTCCAGCTTGTTCTGGACTCAGAAGGTGACATCCGCCCCCTGCTGTGCCTCCTATTTGTGAGACATCACTGGAACGTCTACTAGACAGGTAAGGGGACGCCATAGAGGAGCGACGGCTAACTGTGTATGCTGAGCTTAGGCTGCTTGTCCCACTTCCTCTCCTGTCATTAGCAGAGTTAGCTATATTTCCAGCTCCAAGCTCATGGTTGGACAGCTCCATTACTCGTCGATTAAGTGGAGAAGGTGCACACATTCCAATGTTGTCCCCTGTACCTTGAAAAAAATAAAATAAATAAAAGTGACTTAAACGGAAAAGGTAACATTGAACTATTCTTAATATATGGTTCTTAGTTCCTGGCAATACATTGTGTTATATTAATTGATGTTTTTGACCAACTAGAAACTGCTTTTTGGTGCAATTAAATCTGCGAGTCTTTAAGGTATATTTCTACCAGCTTAGCACATTAGATGTGATTTTTGTTTTTGCTGAATACCATAGGTCAGTCAAAACAGATGGAGACAGTGTGTAAACACCAAATGTTGTCTTACCATAGATTTTGAACTGGATCCCTGTTCTACTAATAAAATCGACATCCTATCTAAACAATTACTATGTAGCTCTGGGTTTACTGAATGTTTACAGCACTCTCCAATTGAATTAACCTATATTTATCTTCCCCTGAACTGCATTTACTAATCATGTGACAAATGAAGACAATTAAATTTTCTAGATTATATATAGAGGGATAAGAGTAATGGGAACTGAATTAAAGACAAAGCTTCAGATTTTTTGTTGCTTTCACTTTTACATAGTTTGAGAACTCTACATCACAATTATGTGTTGTGTTCATATTTATGTTGGTGCCATAAAATATTAATATAGTACATAGAGGCATGTGATCCTATTGTGACAAGATATGAAAAGGCTTGTAGGAAAATCTTTTCCTTCTACTATGTACCAGGAATGGCAGGAAGCTTGTTGCTGGCACAGCGGCCAGGAGGAGTCTGCCTTCGAATCTGCTTTAGCTTGTCAATCTTCAGGTTCTCCAGCCGCTTCAGAGCCTGTGCAGACATTCCTATTGATCCTGGCTCCCCTCCACCACCTCCACCTGACACTCCGTCCTCTAAAGCTGTGAGATCATCTAAGCTCCCCGCTGCGTTTAGATTCATTTCCACGCCACTGTCATTGTTATTGGTGCTGCCCAGTGGGGAACGTTCACTGCTGCAAGATGACTGAGCGCCGGGACTTGGCTGGGACTTCTAAAAGCCGAAAGAAAAAGCAGAAAGTTTTATTACATCTTCTACAAAAAATAAAGAATGAATCTATGTGCACTTTCTTTGCTGATCTCTAAAGTAACCTTAAGTAATGTTTCTCACTGACCAGTGCAGTCTCAGGAGCCAACAACTTGCAGTCTTCTCTGCATGTCTCCTCCTTTTCAAGCAGCAGCTCAGTTGTTTGGCTTGCAGGCGTCAGAGCTGAGCCAGGGGCTCGTGGCCCAGTGTCTCCTCGATGCTTCTTGGTGATATGGGCCTCGGGGCCATGTACCGTCTTTACATGCTTACGCAAAGAGCTTGGGTCTGTGTATCGTTTAGTGCAACCGGGGATCTTACAAACATACGGTTTCTGTGAGACACCGAAAAAATATGTCAGTAAAAAGTAACGATAAAGTTATTTATGACAGAGTTTGATTCAAAAAAGCTAAACTAATTATCCATCACAGTTAATATGTTTTCAGTGGTTTTTGCTTCTGTACCTCATTGGAATGAGTTCGGTTCTGGTGCTTGGCTCGGTCAGAAGCATTGGAGAAGGCTTTATTGCAGCCCTCGTGTTCGCATACATACGGCTTCTCCCCAGTGTGAGAGCGCAAGTGGGTCTTCAAATTCTCCAGGCGAGAGTAGGCCTTATTACAGCCTTCAAACTACAACAGAAATCATTCAGAATAGTTTATTAATACCTGCAAGTAGCAGTGAAAACTATTATGTTAAAAAGGCTTTTTTAAAGAGTGTCCCTTAAAAGCTTTTTTCAAAATTTCCCAACAATGTTTGGTAGCTGTAATAGAGTACATACTGTGTTACTTGACATGACGTAATAAGCACAGTGCCTAGCTAAACTACAAAAATGTTTTCCCATGAAAATGAATTCTTAAGATGCTACCAACATAATTTTTCAAAGTGGAGATGACATGTTTACATTGGTGCATACTGTTTTGCATCCCAGGATTTCATATCAAGGTCTTTTAGTTCAAATTAGAGCTTTTCTGTCAAGAACACTTACTTCCATCTGTCTGCAGTGTTCCCTACATGGCTTTCTTTCAGCAAGATGTTTGTTCGTCCTGTTTTATTTTTATTAATTTCTTATTTGTGAAATGATTACCTAATTACCAAACTATTGTTCCACTTAAGGCTTTGATCTCTGCAGCTACTTCATCGTTATCAGAGATGTCTTGTCTTTCTGATTAATGTGTTCCTTGCCCAAATTAACAATTAAAATTGTAGGTGTACTACCTAGCTTCACCTAATCTTCCATCTAGAAGTGAAAGGGGAAAATACCTCTTTTTAAATGGTCTCTACTTGTATAGCGTATTTTCAAGTATGTGGAGTATAAAGCACCTCACACAATCAGTCATTCATCCTGATGTAGAGGCCAGAAGTGAGGCTGTCACACAATCTGCCCCACCAGGCCCTCTAATTACCACCAGTAAACAAGGCGGAGAAGTGTCTTTGTCAAGGAAACTAAAACTAAGCTGGACAACAGGGGCTCTTCAACCCAGCAATCTACCAGTAACTTGACAAATGTCACTCAAAGAAAATGAAAGGTATATTAATAGGAGTATTTCCCTCTAAGAAAAGGACATACATTTATCTGTGTTCTAACTTGATCAGGGTTTAGATTCACTTACAGTGCACTTGTGTGGCTTCTCTCCTGTGTGTCTGCGCATGTGAACCACAAGCATGTACTGGGCTTTGAAGGGTCTCTGTTCTCGAGAGCACTCCAGCCAGTGACAGACAAACTCCTTTTTCTCTCCGTGGATGTGCTCGTTGTTGATGTGCTACGAGGATGACAGAAAACATAAGAAATATTTTTTTCAGCTAGAATCAAAGTGGTTCCTAAAGAAGTCTTGACCCTTTTCCTGTAGAACTTGCTTAACTTTTTTTGTATATCTTAGAGAGTGATAACATGTTGTCTTTTATTTTTTGCAATGTTTCATTGATTTTATTTATTTGGTAACGTTTTATTAAACCACTACTCAGCACATTTACAGTATAATGTTGGTCTATAAAGAACAAAACTACACAAACAGAATAGTATAGAAACTGTTTGACATATCTTAGTTTGTATTTAGAATAAGTTGCTTAAGTTGGATGGTTACAAAAAAATATAACCCTCCTGTCGCTAAAATGTTGTTTTTAGCAAGACACAAATACTACACATAAAGGTGAAAATAGTAAAGCAGGGTAGAAATGCCATAATGTAGAGGCAGTCTTTCCTCAGCTTGGACTTGAAGCATCATAGCTAGGACCATTTCTGATTTTTGTTGTTTAACGCATACGCTTTAGTGGTCCTGTCAAAGCAAATTACAAAAATAAGTTGAGTATCCGTCCTAATAGACTAAACAAGTTTGCACAGAAATGATCAAAATATCCATCCTTAGATGTGCAAAACAGTTGGAGTAAAACTAAAAGATTTCAAGCTGCAATTGGGTCTACAAAGTATTTACTTAGTGGGGGCTAAAAAACAATTACACGATTCTGAAAACCATGGATCCATTGTTTCCACATCATGGTTATTACTCTTTTGGAAGCACTGGCAGGCAAAATTAGTTAGTTTTACTCAAAGTGATTAATAACACATAGAATGTCTCACATGAACAAGCTGGTCTTGTGTGTCAAACTCCTTGTTGCAGCTCTCCCAGCAACAGTTGGTCTCATAGATTGCCTCCGGCTCCGGCTTCCCGTCCTCCTTATCCAAGTCGTCTCTGCCATCCAGCAAGCCCATCAGATGATCCTGCTGAAGCATGTTTAAACAAATACATTTAAGTTAGCTTGAGTTAACCAGGCATTCTTAAGCCAAAATTGACTTTCTGATTTAATCTGCTGCTGGTGTGTTAAAGTGTAAATACCCATTGCTTTACATCTCCACATAATCAGACGTGAGGATTAATAATGACTTTACCTGAGTGCCAGTGGAGGAAGGACTTGCAACATCTCCCTCTGACCTTTCCTCCAGGTTCTTGACATTCATCCCGTCCATCACACCAACCAGACCAGGCTCTGTTTTCAGCTGCTAAACAATACACAACATAATGTTTCTTCAGTCCACTTATTAACACTACTCTACCGGAAATTTAGTTTTTCACATTTATTTAGCCACTGCCTTATATCCTGCACCGAACTAAATTTGATCTACTGCCAAAGCTCTGTGTTTGTTGTTAGCTTGAAAGCCATCTTACATGCCCATGTTTGGGGGGAATGAGCAGTCTGGGACTGTGGGGTGGTAAACGGGAAGCTTGACAGGGACCCGGTGTGTGAATGCCAAGAGGTGTCCCCCGGTTTCCTCCGTACATGGACCCTTGTTGTCTGGAGTGGCAGTTCATGTTGTTGGAATAACTCAGAGATGGACTGTGAAACAAAATAACAATAACGTGGAGTTAAAACTCAAGGAGAACAAAAATCCACACACTATTTGAGATCATGATCTAGTGAGTTACTTAATCAGTAAACTGAAATACAATTAAGTAATCATTAGTTTTTAAGTAATCCATTAGTTTTTGTCGCTCCAATAATTTCATTAGGCTGCAAACATAGATGGTTATACTGAATTTTTACTGAATTGACTCAGATTCATGTTGAATGATACCTCATGGCGCTAACAGACAGATGGCCATATGAGCTGGCCCCATTGGGGTTACAGCGAGAGTTAACGAAGGCCACGAGGGAGTTGGGCGAGGTCCGAATGACGGTCTGTAGGTCTAAGCTGGCATCTGATAGAGGTGAGATGGAAAGAGCTCTCTTTTTACTCAGCTTCAGCATGGAACGAGGTGTGGAGAACCTTGAGCCTAGAGAAGGGATAAAAGTTGATTTGAGAGAGAGAGAAAAATCAGTTTTCGCGATAAATCGGATTTTTGTGACAGAACTGATATAATTTTACGCATCCTATCCCCACCATCACCAGAGCTGATCTGTTCAGAGCCGAGTTGAAGCTGGCAGTAGTTGGGATGTGATGAGATCATGTTATTCTGGTTACAGTAGGGGGTGCTATTGCTACCTGCAAAAGAAAAGAGTCATAAATTATTAGAGCAGCAACAACAACAAAAAATACATTATTTAGTTAAAGTGTAAAAACAACTAAAGTTATGTTTTCTACAACTCAAACAGCTACATAGGAGCCAGTTTGCAGTAACGATAATGTGAATACAGATCTTATTTTTTGAGTCTAGATTTACAAAACTGGCAATGTGAGTTATTTAATTATTGCCATAATTTAGAACATTATAGTTTTTAAAGTAATACATCCAAATGTAGAATTGAATTTTATATGACAGATTGAACTTTAGACATTTAGTGCATACATTTATGCTTACAATGTATGCTTACATATAAAAAAAAAAAAGACAAATTGCAAACCTTAACCACTAAAATTGCATGTCAAATTTTTAAATCATAGCTATAGAATTGCTTAACATAAATGAGACTTTCAGTTATATCAGTGTTCTGATGTAAGTCCGAAGTACAAAGAGATCTATTAGTATTAATAACAAGAAAGCCTAAAAAGAAATCAGCAGTATTTATCAAATGGCAGGATATTTAGCTTGTTTATCTACCTTATAATCCTAATTATTTTGTTTATGCAGTCTCTATTCTTGTACATTTGGAACATTTAACTCTACATCTAATCCATAATATCTTAACATTGCAATAACACTACTATATATATATATATATATATATATATATATATATATATATATATATATATATATATATATATATATATATATATATATATATATATATATATATATATATATATAT
>JAVLVB010000591.1:2467896-2495947 GCA_032876305.1 Orestias chungarensis | reverse complement strand
CGGTATCCTGCGTCGAGCCTCCCGCTCACTTCCGCCACTCAGTGCCGCTCGCACTCCCTCCTCACGACCGCCTTCTCCGACTCACCGCTGGACCCAACCCCTACCTGTGTCACTTACTCCCTTCAATAAACTTCATAACCGTACCTTCTGAGTGTCTCTGCCTTTGTGGGTCAGATAACCTAGAAACCCAACATGACACATTTGGCTGGTGGTTGTGGTGGGATATTTTCTTGACATGCATTGGGACTGTTAGTACAATTCAGTAATCATTTAAAACATAAAAAACTACAGCTGAGTATCATTACAAGAGTATTGTTACTAAACATCTCCTGTTATAATTCTGGCCCGTCTGTCTGCCTTGTGTCCCTGCTGTTCTCTTCTGCAGCAGTCAGGCTCATCCGCTCCATCTGTGCTCTGTCAGCCAGAAGTTATCAGCCTCATGTCATACACCTGTTGGGCCGTTACCAAGTGACTCAGACACACAAGATTTTCTTTATCAGACTATGCTGTTCATGACCAAGTTCTTGTTTTCAGGAATTTACCTGTCTCATGTTGCCTTTTTTAGACCCGGCATCTTTTGCCTCACCATTGGATCTGTCAGCCTGAATCTGCCTTCACATGCTTGATACTTCCAGTGTCTGTGCCTTTAGCCTGATTCACACCTGAACCATGGATCCCTCTGCCTGGCTCGGCTTTCACGGTTCTGACTCAGCTTCTGTACCTCAACCTATGAGTTCAGAACACGACCTTGGATCGCAATCAGAATCAACCCCGCAGAGTGAGTCCAGTAAGTATTCTCCCCGCCCCAGTAAACCCTCACTCAGAACTACTCAAGACCCCAGTTCCAGTTCTTCATGTTCCAGCCAGGTTTCATTCATAAACTATTCTCAAAAAATGTCAATTTCACCTGTGATTGTTCTGAATGTTAAATCCAGGCCTATATGACAACAGTTTATCAATTTTCTGATCGCACAAGTTTGCAGGAAAATGTCACATCGTCCTAATCTCTATTTGGACCACGTGGGCCATTGGAGAACAGTGATTTATGGGTATATTAAAGAAGATGCCAACGACTCACTGTCCTCCAATGGCCCACATGGTCCAAATCTGAATGCTGATGTAGTGTAATTTAGGATTAACATCACATATCCAGTTAACATAGCTGCAGTATGTGGTCCTATCAAGTGAATATGGCCAAACAGCTTTGAGGACTTGTTTATATACCTTGTTAAGTCATGTAAAACGAAAATAAATCCACATATAAAGGAAAAATGTTGAACCTTATACAATAAAACCACACAACTATAGTTACGGTAATGGAGACACCATGAAACAGTTTAATTTATCACAGCTTTCAGAAATGGTGGCTGTATATACATTTGACTGTAATTCACGAGGCCTGACCTGGTTTTGCATTAATAGAACAATTACAGTGAATATGGTTTTAGCACATATAGTGTAATCACAAACACCTGAAATATTTTATTGCAACCCCTAAGCAATAAAATGTCAGTATTAGCTTTTACAGTTCTCCTGCTGCTACAAATCTGTATCCATTTATAGGGGTGACATCTTTTTCGAGTTGTAATCACCTTTCATTAAACCATATCTGTCAACAAGCGGTCAAAGTTGAGCTGTATTTAATATTCTCATTCACTCTGGAGTGAATTCTCAAAGATCATCTTTCACCATCTGTCAAATGTTTAAATTTAACATCAGGAAGATGTTGGATAAAGTGTTGCAATTTTCCTGCTGTTTGTTCTTGTAAACACTGAGCCTATCTCGTGTTTGAGAAAGTTGTGCCTTTGCGCCACAGTTCTGCTTTGAATTCCAGACTCCCTGCAGTAGTCAGCAATGAGCATGCTGTGCATGTTCACACAGTAACTAAATGTTTACTTCACTAGGTAATACGTATTCAAACAGACTTCATGTATGCTTACTGACTGCACACTGTTCTAAAATTGTTACACACAGGCTAAAAACATGAGCATGCACAGATTTGCAGTTTGCTGGCGATACAGCAACACGATTGTGTAACGTCAGCAATCAGTGAGCAGCTCAGCAGATGTGCAAAGACTGAAAAAACACGGACCACAATCCTAAAGCAAGATCCATGTCATGTTTGCATTACTGCTTTGTCAAAAGCTGCACTATACTAACATTTGTTGTAGTCCAAAAAAGAAATTATAATAAAAATTAGCTTTCATGTCAGCCATCTTAAAAAAATATTTATAGTAAGTAATTTTTTTATTTGACAAATTAATAAAAATCTCTATTACTATTTACACAAAGATTCGAAACAAAATCATCACCAATCCTTGGATGTTCGGTTGGGCAGCTTTTTAAACACACTGTTAAATTTTATGCTAATGGATATTTTGCAAATTGTGTGATTATTATGTCAGCTGCAACACATTTTTCAGTCTTGGATTAACATGAATCTGTTATTTCCATCATACAAAGCCCAAGTGACTAAAAGAGCTAAAGCAGGAAATTTCACAGCATTTTAAAGCAACTGTTTAAACAGTTATATGAGTGAGGATCTAACAAAAAATATAGCATGAGCAACTCTTAAATTATTATTAAAAGTTGGTTAAATACCTTTTTAACTTCATGGAGCTGGAGAAAACTCTGCCATGTTCACAGGGCACACCTGAAAATGACTTTAATTTGTGATAAATAATTACAAAATAATAAAGTTAATAAAAACAATACTTTAACCTATAATGATGGTCTATTTCTGAATTTGGATGTGTGTATAATTACATCTGAAGAAAATTACTTTTTATTTAAATCTGGGAAGGCCAATTTAAAAACAGGAAGTTTTTATTGTGGTTATTTTATTTTTATTTTTATAAACTGCTAGACCAATGTTGCTTCTGAAACTCCTCATCCAAAATGCAATTTTGCACAGGATTCCTCATCACAAAACAGTTAGGGAGGAAGAAAATACATCTGTAGCTTCTTTGATCCAATGTTTCTTGTATGCAGTGCCGAAATTAGGACAGGATATTAAAATAGTTTTAAGAAAACAAGTTAATGCAAAAAACAAAAAAACAAAACAAAACATAAAAACAATAACATTAAAAGCTAGTAGAAACTAAGCATCAAACTACAGGAGAACACATTTGCTGCGTCCTGTTGAGAAGAGAGAAAAAAAAACATGATTCCCTCTGGTTGTTAAAGAATTTGGCAGCGGTAATGTTTCTGTGCAGCAGGGTGACTCAGGGTCTGTGTGTGGCATTCAGAGCCTGCTTTGTCTCAATAAAGAACAAACGGAGAGAACTCAAAAAGGAGGACAAAAAGACAAACGAATAAAGAGAGAAAAAAAAAAACGAATAATCAAAATGATCAGCAATGAAGAAGGGGAAAGTACAGTGCATATTACTGGACAATGTTAGAAAAAAGTTCTGGCAAGAGTTAAGAATCCACCAGTCCCCAAGGATAACTGCCTTTACATGTTATAGATTAGGTTGCACTCTAAGCATTTTAACTTGTCTTTATATTTAAGAATTTAAAAATAAAGAAATTTCTTTAACAGCCCTAGATGATGACTACAGTGTTGTTTCATTCCTGGTAGAATAGGAAAAACTTATTTATTATCAAGCCCTAAACTATTAAGACATTAACAACATCTTTGAACGTAAATCCAGTCGGTTTCATTTAATATGTAAATATTTTACAATCGCTCTTATTTTAATAAGCACAAAGTAAAAATATTTTCCTCAAAATGTACAATATATACAATCATAATACCATGTAAATTAAGTCCCCTATCTGCTACGTTTCCCAGGATGCTGCATTGAATATAAGCGAGATTATCAACAGTGAAAATCCGATGCCCCTTTATAAATTTTACAATTGGACAAATCAGCTCTGTTAAAAAAAAGAAACAAAAGAAATGCAATGGATGTAAAGATGATCATGAAGCTGTTGTCTCCTTCAGTAGCTCCTTATTCATTACGAGCTATAAGGCTTGACAAAGAAGGGACTTCTGCCCTTCATCTGCCTCTTCATTCCCCTCACTACCGCCAGCTCTTCATGAAGAACAGAGCAAGAGGCTGAAAAGGTTAAAGTGTAGCTGCAGGTTGGAGATCCTGCGTCTGCCAGGGGCACCTGAAGAGGGGCAAACATTTACCAGCAAAGAAAACAGGGGGGAAAAAAAACTCAACAGCCTGCCTGAGAGGTGCAGGGTCTGCACTGAGTGCCGTTGTAGAGCCCTCGGTGAGTTTGTCGTGTAATTGAGTCAATTGTTGACCCCCTGTTCAGCCTGCCTCAGCAAATCTTTGGTGGAAAAAAACAAAAAAAACAGCCGAATAATTAATGTTCTCTCCCTTGCTTTCGCTCTTGCTCTTCATATATCCATCTTCTCCTCCTCCTCTTCACTTTGCCCCGTCGTCTTCCCCCACTTGTATTCTGTTGTCTCACAGTACAAATGTGCTGCAAGTAAAAGGCCGTCATTTAGGGAGGGAGGGGGTTGCTGTTCATGGATCTGCTAAGGCTTACAATCTTCTTTTCAGGCCAAATCTTTCTTACCCCCAGGCTTCTTTTCTCTCCTGCATTCTCTCCTTTTTCTTTCCTCCTTTTGTTTGAGCCGTGGGATGAATTTTAATCACTTTGCTCTCCACCTCCAATCTAAGCCTAGTCCAGTTTTCTTTTTCCTTTACGTTCCCTAGTCTGGACAGTTAGTCTGTTTCTAGCGATCATATTCAGAATAAAAAGCATCATTTATTTCATCCCCTCTGCACCAGATTCCTCCCCTTCAAGGTAAAAAGGAGGAAGTCCCCCTCCAATAAAGATAAGCGTTTGCCTCTCAGGCCTTAAGTTTTTAAGAGGCTCTGGCAGATAAGAGAACGGAGATGGTAGAAGAGGATGAAGACGGGAATGACAAAAAGAAGGGGGTTTTATTTGGTGGTGGTAGGGCACAGAGAGACAGAGAAAGGAGGATTGCATTCTGTTTGTAAAGAGTGATCATTTTTAAATGCCTCCTTCATTCGAGGACACTTTGTTTGCACAAGAGCTCTGCTGCTGTGCTCCTATTGTGACGGCTTTTCCCAAGGGACAGAGCAGTGTAGAGACACTGTTACACGACACATTTCACACACTTTCTAGAAAGCTGTTGCTCTCAACTAGTATTTAGTCATTTTAACTTGTTAGAGAATGATGTGGTTAAGTGAGTGTTTATAAAATACCCTGAAATCTGAAGCGTCAACACAGTCAGCAAACTTGTTTTATGGGTTTTATGACAATGTTTAGTTGTCATCTCCAAGCCTCATAACATACAGCAAAATAATGCACCAAATAGCAAATATTTCCTCATAGTTATGGGTTTAAACAAGAAATGTAATAATCAGATGAATATCTGGTACTGCTCATTAAAACTTTGCCGGGCTTGGTTTTTCTTTCTATAGTCTAAACAACCTCTAGTAAAAAACAGTTTTGGAAATAGAATATGTTGGGATTTAGTTAATTCCCATCCTTTATGCATCACAGTATTTATACTTTGTCCCCAAGTCGCCAAAACCATTATCTAATAAATACTAAACTCAAAATATATCACAAAACAGGCCATTTGTCAAAATTATTGTATAGATCAAATAAAGTTGGACTTTTCAATTTGGTACATTTAACATGTTACGAACAAAACCATTGCCCGTCAGAGCCGATCAAGAGTAAATCATTCAATTTAGATCACTGACCAAATATTTACAAAACTTAAATTTATTATTAAAGAAGAGACATTTACCTTTAAAATAATCTTATGTACCCAAAATGCAGGATTTGTTTTTTTTTTACTAGAATATCCCAGAAACACAAACATATACCTTTACCTGAGGCCATGGAAAGTGCCAAACAAAGACTCCAAGCTTTGGCTGCCTGATTGAAAAGAAACACCAAGAAAAGAAAGAAACAAACAAACAAACAGGCTGATCTCGAACCAATCAGTCTAAGTGTACTCGCAGTGGCAGGGTAATACCACACGATGTTGCATACTAATGATGCAGAGTGGCTAACAGATCTAAGACTTGACCTCACTAATCACAGACCAACGTCCAAGGAACCTTTAGACATTCAGCAAAGAATCTCCGGTATGAACAACAGGACAGCACCAGATGTATCCACGTCCACTGGCTCAAAACATTGACTGTGAATTCTATCCATAAGCTTAGCATCACAAACGAACTGGCTGCTAAATGGCTGACCGGGAGCCAAAAATCCCAGCCAACTGTCAGCCAATAACATGTCGCTCCACAACATGGACGGTCCTGTCAAGCATCTTGGCCAGTAGAATAACCAGGCACATTGACCAATACATGACAGGGGCACAGAAAGACATTGACAAAAATAACAGAGGAGCCAACAGAGGAGCCAAACACCAGCTGCTGATTAACTAGAGTTGCTTGAGCCTTTGTTGGAAACTCTGTGAGGCTGTGTAAAATGACCCTAGCGAATTTTGCAAATCTTAATCAAATAGGGAATAAACCAAGAAGATGAAAACATCTTGAAAGGGAACATAAGAAAGTGGACAAATACCAAGGGCTGAGGGAAGCGCATGATAGGTGACGGCAACTGTGATGTCAGTGGTCATCGAAGCAGCAGTGATGTCCACAGTGAAGGTGTGGCACCAACAGATACCTGGAGAAACATCTGACATGTCAGTCTATTAAAGTAGTCCTACAAACTGCAAACATACTGGGAAAAACCTTCAAGCTCCAAGGCCTCTAGATGATTCAAGCTTAAGATTAAGAGGAAGAGCCACTGACCCCCACCCAGGGCAATGAGGGGTCTGTGAGAGAGCAGTTTTAGCTAATTTGATTTTTTAGGTTTATCAGTTTTTCTTAAATAAAGTGTTTGCATTTCCTTTTTTGTTTGACTTGAGTGAGGGTGACTACTTTGAAAATGACAAGTGTTAACAAGCAAATTCCCCATTACTTATATTTGTAGGAGAATTCAGTTAATATCATGTAGTATTAAACAAGGCAGCCATGTATTATTTTTTATCATCTTTCCTGTTTTATCTCATTTGTCTGATGTATATTTGTGTGTGTTTAGTGTTGAGATCTCAATATCCTATCCTTCTTTCCACAGTTTGAACAGGGAGAGTAAAATCCTTACTCACTTCTTTGCTTTCCTTCTCTCTACTCCATCCACAGCCCTCCTTGTAGAGTGTTTGGTAGGAAATCCTGAACAAACTGCAGCTGTTTGTTCTCTTTTTGTCGATGACGGGTTTTTATAGAGTTCTACTGTTGACAATTGTGTGACTCCTGTTGGCCTCACACAAGCTGGATAACACTGTGCAAATAGGTGTATGTACACACACATTCACAGTCTATCCAAAAACACACTTGAGGCCTCCGTCCAGATCACTCAGAGATCATCATGAGGGGATGTAGATAAAGAATCTGAAACTTTATGTCTTATCAAAACACTCAAACCACACTGCTATAATGACACTCAAAAAACAGAAATGCAATAGCATACATTAACAGCAATATGTGAGTATTTGTTTAGCCACCAGAAATTAAACTTTACCCAAGATGGTAGTTATGATTTTCTCCATGTCAATTAGGAAACTAACAGATATAATTTACATACCAAGCTGAACGAATTTGTGCAACGGATTTATGTTGAGATGAGGCTAGAATAGACACATGGTTGTATTAAAAATAAAAGAGAGAAGAGAGAGATAAACAAACTGACATGATGGTACTTGCAAAAAAAAATAAAATCCCCCAAATCTCAAACTAACACAATTCTCCAGAAAAAGTACATTTGAAAAACCCCATTTCCGTATATGAACAAATTAAAGGATTAGACTATGTTTGTCAAACACTTTAAACATTACTACTCTAGAATTCTTCCATGACATTATTCAGTTTTTTATGAAATATATGCATGCTCTACAGTTTAACAAAAAAGTTTAACTTTACATTACAATCAGTTTATACATGATACTAAAACAATTTAAGATTTTAAGATGAAAGAAAAATCTCTGTCCTCCTTTCAACTCTGCCTCTCTGTCCATTACATTTCACTTTCAACTTAAGCAATTTCTAAGGTTTGAACATTTTATATTGAGGGGTCCTTTGAAGTAAAAGCTGTACTGCTCCACTTGTGAAGGTTAATCTGTTTGGTTTGACATTGGCACAATAGATGACAATTGTTGAGTGCCACACAGCACACGGTGTATACCAAAAAAAAGATGCAATATAGTAGTAATTAAAGAGCTGGATTTGGTTATATGTTCATAGTGAATAGAATAGCTTTGTTGCACCACAGCAAATGTTAGCTTAGAACCTTGATGGATAGTGTCAAAAATAACATGAAAAGGTTTATACCTTTGAAGAAGTCATAGCTTACATTCCATCACATCCTTCAGGTCATAGATTGACTCACTGAGTGGGAAAAACACCCATGGCAATGTCCATGAACTGTATTGGCTTAAGAATCACAAAAAAGATAAAAATGTGAGAGGGCTGCTGTACAATTGAGTTTACCGAAATAAAAAAGTAAATGCAACTTAACTTGACTAAAATTTTGAAAATGTATCTTTTTCCAACAATTTCTTTTTTTTTTATTGTATTAAATTAATTGTTTTTACCATTTCAGCATGACCAGATCTTAATATAGATTTTGGTTAATTAACTAAGAAAATGAAAAATAACTAGGAAAAGAAAATACACACTCACATGTCAAAAAAATCTATCGTTCTCTGTTAGTGTCAAGAGAGAGAAGTAGTTGTTGGACAAGGGACATCAGGTTAAAACCAAGAAATATCAATTAATCTAAAGTTTCAGTACAGTACAGAGCAGACAAAAGAAGCAGCATAAATTATATAAAGAAAGTAAACAACAAAGGGTGAAATTCAACTTAAATTTGTAGTACTCACAGGCCACTTTTGATATGTTAGGCTTGTCTGCTTTATGTCAAAATAAAGCAATATATAACCATTGACTCAACAATGGAGTCCTCTAAATCATGTGCATAAAGCACAGTTGGCACTGTGTTAAAACAAAAAACGAAGTGACTGATGATCGTCATGTCATCATCAGTATGAATGTGGTTAACTCAAACAAGATAGAAAAGGACTCTCCAGATTCCTTGGCCATGAGTCAAAGCACAAGGAAAGCTTAGGAAGGAGGTAAACCGCAGCACAAGCGAGTGAAAGACAGAAGGAGGCTTACAAAAACACACAGGGAGCTAAGCAGAGCTGCAATGTCAATGGGGGAGATCATGGATGCCAGCAGGGGGCTCAGCCTTCTGCACAATAGACCCCCAACTGAGCCAAGACCCTTAATACCCATACTCCCATTTCACACATCTTCTCAAAGCAACCATGCAGCTCACATCCATTTCCCCCCGCCTCCACCTCTGTACTCTGGCAGTGCCCTGTGATTGCAGCAAGCTGACAATAGCGTGAAACTCCTACTAGTGTAACTGAGGGCCGTCCAGGGCCCCACAAAGGGACCATCAGGATACCTTGTCTTTGTTTATTGTAAGACAATAGTTACATCTCAGGAACGGCAGTAAAAGCTTCCTCCGACCTAGCAGGAAGCTGTTAATTATAACACCAGCCTCAAGTGTCAGCGATAAATGGATCATTATCATCTGATCTAAGGTGGAGTGTGGAGCTGATAATGAGGCTTTGTGTAAAAATTCAAATGTACCACCAAGCATTTGCACTGCCAATGAAATGATGATTACAACTTCTTCATGAGAACTCCGATGGACATTATCATAAATTGATTTGCTAGTGATTTTCACCAAATCTCGATAGGGGGCGTTTCACCCCGGGGAAAATTGCTACGGCCAATTGCTCAGCTGCAGACCATCTCACTGGATTGATTGACAAGTCAGTTCTGTGTGAGATTCAAAGACATGTAAAGGCATATGGTGTAAAGAAAGGTAAGCCACAAAAACAAATAAAATATTTGTAAAAATCTACATTAGGATCTTAAGAATATCTGCATAAAAACTACCTTTTATGTTTAATTAGAACTTTTTTGAAATTTAATTTAATTTTCCAAAAAAACAAATCCTGCTTATTGCATCAGATTCCACGGGGCATTATCGGCCTCACAAACTAGTCTTTTCTCATGGTCTAGCTTAGGCACTCTAGCCTCTCAATTCTGAAACTGGCCTCCACTCAAGCAGACCCCCTACTCCATTTGCAAGGCACTTCAGTAGTCAGCTGGTTGCTAGACAATGTGCTTGGTTATGTGGGTTATGTAAAGACCCTCCTGCACACAAAAGCCAATGTGGGTGCCTGTTATGTGCCACTCCTCAGAGCCCCGGGTCAGTTAGCAGGAGAGCTCTGGTCCTGACACTCCAAGTTGGAAACGTTTACTCTCCAGTTGGTTCAATGAGACGAGAGGGGGAGGCTGATCATCTTTTATGTTTCTCACAAGATTTTATTTATTTATGTTTTTGACGCACATATTTATTATAAATAGAAGTAAAATTCCAAATGTAAAAAAAAAAAAAATGCGACAATTATTACCAAATGCAAAAAAAAGACAAATATATGAAGCAGAAAGACTATACTGGCTGCTGCAGTTTCCTGTTTGTCTTTGTCATTCGACCCATTCTACTTGCTGCAGTCAGACATAACCATGTGGAAAAACAGGAGATCCAATAAAGGCAAATTATTATTTTTGATAATAGGAGATTTAAGAAATAAAAAATTGAGAAAGAATTGCATCTCCAGGAGAAGATTAAATAAGACGCCCCCACATTTATCACCACTTAAAATAGTTAAAAACACACACATACTTGCATATCAGTAAAGGACAAAAGCCAACATGTTCAACCTTGTATGCAATATGCAATGTTGCTGTTTAGATACTACACTGTATAAAACTATTCTTGTTTAGACACCAGAACCGAAAACACGGTTGGAAAAAGCTAAAAGAATGACTCAGACTCCTATCCAGATCTCAACATCCCTTCTTTAAGCTAAATTTTTGTTTCTTTTCCTCACCAACTCCAACCTCCAAGTCCAATATGACTGCTTTGCATAAAAGACATGCTGAAAGCTGCAGTAATGGCCTGTTTGTATTTTTAGCTTTCATGTCATTAAATCTATTACACATAGTTCTTTTTAACTTCTAAGAGTAAACATGTGCTTTAGGGTTTTAAGGCGGAAGTGACTTCTATCTTTAAATGCAAATGAAACACAACAAAGTTTCGATGAATCTCCAACCTCCATGTGTGGAACAACGTGTTCTTTTTGAATATTTAATTTCAAATCATTTTCTTTCTAAGCTTGTAATTTTAAGTTAAAACCAGTTTCCCAAAGCAACATATAGCCTTATTTTCACCTCGCAAAGCAAAACGAAAGAGCATCTTTGTTGCAGATTTGAACTAGTAACTGACTTCCAACTGAATGATTTATGTTAATATTTTGGCATGTTAAAAATAGCATATACTGAATGCAAATTGTAATCACAAAGGATGGTTAAGATAATTGTCATTTCAACTATATATACACATATAAAAAAGCATACATTGCATACATATGTATTTATCATATGAAGGATTGAAAAATATCCCAATTCATTGTTTCACTTTTTGCAAAAAACAAACAAACAAACAAAAAAAACTAGATAGTTTGGGTTCATATTAGAAAAATAAGTATAATGTGCATGTCCAGATCTTCATAATTGTAACTGCTACTTTAAACAAATGGGAGAACGGGGCTTGATGAGCATATTTGTGACCAGGCACGTGCAGAGGGGGGATCGAAGGGGGCTTGAGCCCCTGCCCCTTTTGCTCCTTGACCCCAAGTGCCCTTTTGGTCCCTTTTTTTTTAGTTTTCATTTTTAGAATTTCTCACACACACTAACATGTACTAAAATTATTCTTTTTATTTTTGTACTTTGCAAGAAAAAAACCATAATAAGCCCTCCGGTCACATTGTTACCTTTGACCTTTTACCCGTGACGTACGACGCAATTGCCTCTCGCAAAGTGGGATAAGGTGGGTAACTGCGGAGCTGAAGGTAGCGAACGTTCCAGATTACAGAACAGTTTTTGGTGAATTAAATTTTTTTTATTTTTGGTGAAGAAACTGGAGTAGGCTTGCTACTTGTCAGATAACGTTGAACGTTGTATCGTTTTTGCTTCAGCACGGTGTAGTCTGCCTTTCTCTGAACATCTACTGAGCGGGAGGAGACAGCCAGGTGAGGAAAAACTGTTCTTATCTATCGATTCAGTATTAAGTAAGTTTAGGGTCTTATTTGCAGAGTATGGAGTTAAATGTGTTTCACAATTATTCAATGAAAAAAAGAAATAGCTAGCCTCAGTTAAGTAAAATAAAATAGTAATCAAAACTTTTGGGGAAAAAAATGTTGTTTAAAAAACATTTTTTTATTAAATCACAAATTTTTGTCTCATGAATTTAAAAGTTATTTGCAAAACCTAAACTTTTATTTGCACAAATCAGAAATCTTTGCAATTTTAGGCCCTGCCCAGGGCGCCATGTGAGAATCACAAACAAAACTTTCAATCGCAAACACAAACTTAGAATAGCAAGCCAAGATTTCTGGCATGCGCAAATAAGTTTGTTGTCGCAGGTAAGAACAACAAAAGTAAAGGTTCTTACCATCATCAACATGCAGTTTTTGGTGGTGAACAGATATTTATTATTACAAGGCAGCTGTTATGCTTTTATTATGTTTAGATGTACTTTATCTTGGTGTAGAATAATGAATAGTTTCTTGTTCCTCTTCTTTTGTTGGCAATCGAGAAGGATGTGCCAATCATTCACAGTGAGGTTATTGACATTTTTAAAGACAGGACCAACAGAAAACTGCTGCTGTGTACAAAAGATAACAAAAATAGCAAAAATGCTTAAAAGTTGGAAGTGTGTTTTTAAAAAGTCAAATTGCCATGATGGAAAAGAAGATTTTGAATAAAAATCTTGGATTCAGTTTGGGGGAAAAAAAGAAAGGCAAGAGACCGAAATAAATAAGACAGAGAAGATTACACAAAAAGGGAAAAACCTGACAAGAAAAAAAGAAGAGGAAATATTGAAGAATATGTATATAGGTACTTACAAAATACACAAAGACACATGTAGAGATGTAGCTATAAATTTAGGTGGTTAGTTAGTCTCAGTAGGCTTTTCTCATGGTGACATTCATTAATTCAATTTATGCTTTTGTTCTTTTTTTCTGCAGCTCCACGTTAAAGTTTGATGCAGCTCTGCTTTCCTGATTGGACCGACTTTATAAAGTATAGCAAACCAGGCAGATGTTCTTTTTTTTTTTGATTACAGAACACCAAAAGGTTGCATTGTGTCCTTGTTTACATTCTCATCAGTGTAATTCTGTAAAGACAAAATATGTCTGGTGGTCCAGCTCTGATTTACATATCCTGCTAAATTGCGGGTTTGAATATTGTTATACTTTCCTATAACAAAATAGACCTGCTGAAAGAAATTACTAATAAAATATTTTACATGTGCATAGTTGTATGTTTTATGTAGAGATTTTCCTTGGCCTTGATTGCATGTCTCACAATTATTTAATTTATCATCGTCCATTAAACTTTGAAAGCTGTGTGACTTTGTTAATATTCTTTTTTTTTGAGCACCTGCCCCTTTAGTAGTATCTGCACGGCCCTGTTTGTGACTGTGTGTCTGTGAGACTCATCTACACCCTGACATGATGGTAAACCACACACCTCTGACAAACCACCAGTGTGCTTTGATGGGTAACTACCTCTAAACGAAAGCCTAGTGCTTCTGCCACTTTGTGTGTAAGGATGTGTCAAACAAACTCAGCCTACTTTCTCAGTAGAAGTCCATTTCCACCAAACCCGCTGCCATTCAGTGATCAAGCTTGATGTGAGAGGAAGAAAAAAACAAAACTCCAAACCAACAAAGGTGTATGAAATTCCATTAAGAATATGTTTCAATGACCAAACTTGTTCATTAAAAAAATACTGTTTCCTGGTATCATAGTTGCTCTCTCAAAATAGTTAGTATGTTTAAGGCAAAACTAGGAAATTTGTTTTAAAGACTACTACTTAGTTTATCCAATTTCTTGTGCCGATCACAAATTCAGACTCGCATTGTTTGGGATTGTGCAAACAAATATTTTGCTTTTCAATCTCTAAGTCCTGAGAATCATTACGTTTGTATAGAAAGCTGTTAAAAAGTCTATTCTACCAACATTTTGAGTATTTGTTATTGCAATCTGGACTGCAGTGAATTCAAATTAATCGAATAAAATTGGAGAATAGAATAGAAATATCCTTTATCGTCCCTCAAAGAGGAAATTATTTGGTAACAACAGCAGTCGCAGGCAAATATTAGATATATGTAAAAAAGTGAAAACTAAATAAAGAATAAAATAATGTACAGTAAGGTCAAAAGGTTCAGCAAAAGTACTTTGTAGTTCTAATGTGTAAAGAGCAACAGAGAAGTAGTTTGCTGGGAGCAGCGATGCTTATAAAGACTAACCGCTGCTGGGAGGAAGGATCTGCGATAACGCTCCTAAACAGACATCTCCACCCACAAGAGAGAACGCACACTAATCTCTACACATCTAAACACAATGAAACACACATTTGCAAGAGGAGACGTCCACAGACAAACTAGCTTGCATGCTGACTTCCCATCGCCCCCGTGCAAACCCCCTCGGACATGCAGGAGCATGTGTGATGGAGCTTGTTGCTGGAAAGAGATGTCTCTCTGCCCCAAGGCTCAGCTCTCTCTCCGACAGGAAGCTGGAGTGTGAGCTGGAACACACAAGATGAGGAGAGGGACGAGGACACACAGCAACAGCCAGGACTTCAGTCAACACTTACTGGAATACCACTGTTTGTTCTTTTCCAAGTAATGATTTTTAAAGTATGCTTATAAGAAACACACGCTGATGGATAGTCATGCACAAAAACAGTGATCATGATTAGACATTGAGATTTCGCTTTTTGCAGTCCTGTTTATTTAATACAGCAGCACTAAATAAATTACCACTTTTTATGTTCGGATTTTAGACAAATCAGATCAAGTGCACAAAAATTTGAATGCTATTGTAAGCCTTCATTTTGTCTAGGATTTAAAACTATTAACTATCAAGAAAATTCACAATATGTGTTCCCTGTATATTCGTTCTTTTTTAACACCCAGTTTCTAAGAAGTGTTTGAAAACCTCGCTTTGGTTTGTTTTGTGTTGTTTTAATGGTTCCTAGAAAGAAAACCTGAATCAAAAAAGACAGGTCCATCAATTTAAAAAACAATATTCAAAGCGGCCGAGTAAAAGCCTGAATAGTGCAACTCTATAATTTCTATAAGACTGGAAAAAATCATTCAGACTAACTGTAGGCAAAAGCTAACAGATGTTTCTACAACCAATGTTTGTTGACTAGATCTTTTTAACATTAGCACCGGGTGGATAATTACAAAGAGATCAGTGATGCTAATGATAATAACGATGGTCTATCTAAAGCATTTCCAGTCAGAGAAGTGTTCAATCAAATCGGTAAAATGTTCTCCACCTACACCAACATAACAGTGGTTTTCACACTTGTTTATAACACGGGCCGGTAAAGCACAATGTTTTTCACTTGAAAGTTAGACATGTAATGTCTGTGATTGAAATACAGAAAGTTAAAGTTAACACAGACTCCTTAAGTCTAAACAGGTTTAGGCCAGAATTTCAGTCACTCTATTTGTAGGACCAAACAAGATCAATTCAGGCACTTTATTTATAGTCTATTTACTGGCGGTGGAGACAAGCGAAAGAACAAGGTAAGCTTTTATTTTCCTTTAAGTGTAGACATATTTTAAACTGGGATTGCCTCGTTTTTAAAACGGAATGAAACAGGCAAATGTCTACTGCTTCAGCGTTTGAGGACTCTAGTAGTAAATAGTTTCTGGAAACGTTATGTCTCGCTGTGCCACTGCTTTCATCTAGGGTTACAAGCAGTGACACTAAGTCTGCGACGATGACAGTGTCACATCATCAAATTACAACCTTTCAACTCTACAAGCATAAACTACATTACAGAGATTATTTAAAAATCAAAGAATCTAATCATCACAGACTGGAAAATCTTTAAACTCTGGAGTTGTACAGTTTTTAAAAGTTTAACGAACCATATTTGATGCCATAATGTCATATTGAAAAACCAAATCAACTCCGCCTTCCCTTTAAAGATAAAAAAAAACAACGTATTTTTCATTTTTCATTGATAGTTTTGGTCATAAATAAAAATAAAAACTGATCTGCTAGTATGCATTTATCTAAGCACCTTACTTAGAAACATTTCTCTGAGAAACACAAAAAATAATAACGTGCCCTCTCCCCCACTGAGCTTCATTTCATGCCAATTATTTTATTAGCTTTCTTAAAGGGGATTTCCTCTAATGAGTGCATACCACATACTCAACCCAAGAATAGATTTTCTTCAAATGTAACATGTACTGTAAAAAAGTTTTCAAAACTGATATTGCAGGCCAATAATGGCCAATATTAAGGCAATAATTTTGTCAGTATTTCAGAGGCATTTTCAGCCTTTGGCCAATTAACAATATAAGGCTTGCGAAGATTCAACTTCAAGCCATTCCCACAAATCTACTTAGTGCCATATTTTGAGGACGCAAGACAGCAATAACCTTGAGGTTGCACAATATCCACACCTGGATCCATTCGCCCAAATATGCGGCAAAACATCTGCACACGACAGACGCAAGTGCACTGCCCGTCTCTGCTCCACAGCTGCACACTAAGACAAGTGTAAATAAATAATGCCTTTGTGTGGGTGCTTGTGGTTTTTACTGATTTAAACTTTGAACACGCATCTCCAAGCATATCTGAAGTATAAAACACTTCGAACTCGAGGCTAGAGCCGTGCCTGGGACTATGTCTGCGCACCAGATATTTCAATGAAGCCAAAAAGAGCCAATGCATGATCCGCCGCAAAACAACGGAACTGTCCCGGGAGGAACAGAAGTAGTAAAATCAGCGTTGTAGGTCTGACCTTCAGCATTCTGGTAAGTATTTTAGGAAAGCTTAAACGTGTTGTAGAGTCAAACAAAGGTATCTTGGATGCTCTGATTTAACTTCAGATAGACAAAATGTCTGAAGGCCTCCGATAATCTAACACTGTTTAAATGGGCAAATGGGCATCAACTCAACCAATGCCTTTGTTAAAGTGTCCAAAGTTGGTCTTAACTACAAATGTGTTGCCTTTTAAACACACATAGCATTGGGTAGATTCTTTATGGTTTTTGTTTTGTTTGTTGAATAATTTATTTACAATACCTTTAAATTTGTATCTTTTGGACACTAAATGTTGGTAACGGAGCTTCACAGTCAGGCTTACTGTTAGAAAGTTGAAGCTTAGAAAGTCTCTCAATGTCACCCGTCCCAAAGACAATCCCACACAAGCTGCTAATGAAGAAGTTTTTAGACATTTTAGCAATATCTTTAATCATTGTCGTTTGTTTTCATTGTTAATAGTTTGCATATTAGAATATGGGCTTGTTAATAAATTACTTTTAAATTTAAAAAAATAAGTCGCTTGCATCTGAACCGGTCACATATTTTATTTTGTAGTATTTGCGTGCACTTCCCCTTCAGGCAGAAAGACAGGAGCCTCAGCTCTCCACTGCTTTGTGTGCCCCAGTTGTTTATATAAGTAGTCAACATAAAACTTGCATGAAAGTTTGTTTCTGGAGGTTCAATGTGTTTTTAAGACGGACAAAGTGAGTCGCGTTTGAAATTTTAAACGGTTAACCGTCGTTCTTCCAGCTAGCTGTATAGGAAACATGGGCAGGCTGATGTATTTTTAAAGAAAACTGACGGTGAATAGTTGGGTATCATGTACGACTCAATAAAAACTCAAAATCTGTGGTGGAGCTGTGTAAGGGTTGTGAGGGAAAGCAGAAGCTAACTTCATTCGTTGTGACTTGGGCTAAGTAAAAAAACAACTCTCTGAAAATTAAACTTTAACTTATTTGTGAAATAAAAGGCTTTGGAAAGTCTAACAGACAGACTGCACATCTACTTTGTTTTGATCGGTTTGTGCATATTGTTTTACACTGTCAGTATGATGGGTAAGATCGTTTGAAATCATGGCACGTGTCCTGTAATAGAATATTTTTGTGTTTTCAGATTGTTGGAACAAGTAGGACTTGGCACTGTAAGGTGTGTACAGCTTTTACCACTAGAACATTTATTTAAACATTGCAGACTGCAGCACAGGCTCTTTTTTAAAATTAACCCTCCGCCATGCCTTCATGATGATTGCATTTGCACATTTCAGACAAAAGAAGCTCGATCTGACAATGGATGGAAAGGTTGGAAGAACAGCATCAAGTTTAAAATGGGCAATTACACGGCCAAGATGAGGAGGGCTGGATGTCAGGAGGTCGCTGTAAATGCTGGGAAAGTTAGTGGAAAAAAACCTGAGAATGAACCTTCACACCCCAACATCAAAAAGCCGATGCGTGCAGAAACCAAACTTAATAAATAAATTAATTTAGGTTACTTTTTCTGTTTATATATTTTTTTACTGCCAGCCACATTGTGTGTAGTATTGCCTAATTTAATTCATCATGAAATAAATAATTACTGCACTGTCCTTTCCTCAATGCAGGTACATGCAAACGGATAACTTACTAACTTAACTAACTGAGCTTGATCGCCTCACTCATCGTCTGACATTATTTAGACAGAAAGCTTCCAAAACTGGAACGACTGCAGATGCTTATGCAGAAATGTTCAAAGTTCATGATTCACAGGTAATTATACATTTCACAGATAGATTCTTAGTGTAATGTTGGGAGTTTGATGCTTCATATAAACTTTTGAATTCCACAATTGCACCAGTCGGTTGGTTATTAATGGGTTTATGTGCAGATATTGGTAATTAATTCATTTAAAATTACTTGGGACCGTTTGGCATTGGGTCTGATTAGTAAACTTGTCACTATTGTCACTATTTTAATCCTTTTCGGAGTTACATGATGTCCACACATGGTGTACCACTGTTCTTCATGCCCTTTCTGTGTATCTACGCAAGCAAGTCTCTGGATTTTTCAGAACATTTGTGGTAAGTAATCAATTCATATTTTCATTCTATTTTCAAGACACTCGAATGTCTGTATATGTACCAGTGTTTCAACTACAAATCTCTGGCAAGGTTTCTAACTGTGAATTGTAATTTTGAGCTCATTAAGGCATCAAAAAAAGTAAATCCCAAACAAAATCAAGTGGCGTGTCATTAGACTTTCTCAGCAACAAGAGTACAACACAGCAGAATGAACAGGAGTTTTTCAGACATGTGTATTATTATCTATGTGACGTCCAACTGTAATCAAAATTGCCACAGCCAGTTTCTGTAAATGTAATAAGTATGATCTCCCTTTCAATTTTTAAGGATGCTAAGGATGAACCATCCTGGGGATGCAGTAGTCCTCCTTACAACCATCAGTGATGATGCGACAAGCCCACTTCACTACCACAAAGCAAGAGTCTCTTGTCGTCCTAGAGGGTGATGTGGTCGTCAATCTCCCCAGGCTTGCTGATGCCTTTGTGGTAATGTTCGGCCTAATCTATGCACTACATCTCAGATATCCCCAAGGACTGACAAACACTTTTGAGTTCACGCAAAACATCTTTCTTGGTCTTTATGACTCTAAACTTTCCCCCAAACTGGAGATGTTTAAAAATGATGTTATGTTGTGTGTCTAACTCAAGGTCTAAAAAGGATTGGTGGGTTCTGATGGCTCTGTTAGAGAATATCCCACAAGGGTTTTCAGCCAAATAGCACACTGTCTTTCTATTTGTTTTCTTCATTTATTTTTTTTGTTACACTGAATTTAACAATATTATTTTTGTTTGTTTCATTTTGTGCTGAAAGGGACAGGAGTGGGCAAATCTCTAAAGACAAATTTGTGTTCAGGACCCAAGACTTGCTTATGCACCCCTGGTAATGTAGTATAATGTTTTTTTCTTAGTACTAGTATAAACAAAATGACCGGAAGTAAACTTGTTAATTGTTGATTTATTTATTTGTCTTTTTAATTTCAGATATTTGTTTGCTAAAAGACTCGTTTCTACTAAACATCTGAATACAAAAAAATATATCTATACTTTTAATTTTTATATTTTTGGATTTTTAAATCAAGAGTACTTATTATTTTTAATGCAGTCCGTTGGCAGAAAGATTTTAAGTTTGGCGGTAAATGATTTTGAGCTGTAACCGGTCTATGTTTTTGAGTTGCGGGTAATCAAACGATTGATTGGAGAAACTGATAAATGTTAAGTACTTGAAACATAAACACCTCGACTTTTTATGTTTGAAATTATTAAGTTTTCTTTAACTATTGCAATGAGACAAATGAATAAAATATTCTGAGTAGCAGAAACATAACATTTTTGAGTTGGCTTAATTAGTAAATCTAATTTAATGATAATTTAAAATTACGCTTAACATAAACTCAAAATATATATGTAGTGATATACTCAATTTTTTTAGTTTATGAACTTAAAAAAAGTAGGGCAATTGATTGCCTTAATTTTTTAAAGTTCTGCTTACTTATTCGGGTTTACAGTGCATTCACCGCACAAAGACTGAGCATTGTAGGAGTGAATGAAAAATTGAAGGCGCATCCCTGTTGGGCCTTGGCGCATTCAGCAGAGTGTGGTCCCACAAACCGAGCATGAATGCCCAGCATGGCATTGCGATACTCCCAGGAGCCCACCGACCAAGAAGCTCCATCTCACAGGATCTGCCATTCTACTACCCTTCAGATGTCTTTACATCACCTACGCTCCGACACACACAGAGCTTCCCACCCTCTTGACATGCAAGTTGCTTTTCCAGTCTCTCACGCTCTGCTAAAACTTTTGTTAGCAGGTGCATTACTCTGTGAACTCGACCCCTACTCTGTACCCTGATTCCCTGAATAACACCGACAAGAACAGCATTGGTAAAAAAAAAAAAAAAAAAAGCTGGTACAGAAGGATATGAAGGAACAGAAGCAGCATAAGGTGCGACAGAGGAAACCTGAAAAAATAACAGCTGTGACAACCGTATTGTCATTTAAACATTTGTTTCATGGTGAGAGCAGCAGCAGGTCAGTTCACAGCAGGATGTCCACCTTCAAGCATCCTTGGTGGCACAGTCCTCTATCCTCAGCTCCCTTATCTAGCCTGATCTGTTCTGAGCATATAATAATCCTATGGTGTTGGCTGCATAGTGGTAGCACTGTCACTTTGCAATAAGAAGGTCCTGGCTTTAAACCAGCCCGGGGTGTTTTTACAGAAAAGTTTGCGTTCTCTCCATGTTCTCTCCAGGTTCTCTCCAGGTACTCCCGCTGCCTCTGTTCGCTTTCTTGGGTGGAATGATATTAGCACATACATCTTTAGCTGAAGTTGGAGGCTGAACATCTTTGTCAACCTTTTTAGTGAAGCCAATTTAATATTGATGTGGACTAAATGGATGCCAATCAAGAAAGAAGTAAGCAATATACCACCAAGCAACATTTTATGGTCAACAGAACATAGACTGGAGCTATTTAGTCAATATAAAAAAGGAAAAGCAAAGTTTAATCAAGCTAAAAAAAAAATTATACCAAATGTGAAGCATTATGGTGGAACCATTATGCTGAGAGTCTGGTTTGCTTCCAGTACTGCTGAAATGGCTGAAGAAGCTGTAATAATGAGGGCTGATTTTCTCCAGATTCAACATCTTCACTTTATGTCCACAACTAGAAGGGGAAAACTTTGATACAACTGAATTCAAACTAGTTTTGGACTGAAATAAGCTGACTGAATCAAACTTAAGAAGAAGCCAGCCATTTTACAAGGAGCTTAACAACTTATGATAAGAAAATTGTCCAAATATCTTTAACAATTATGACAGTGTTTCATTGATGGCTTCAAAAACTATATAGTCTCTCAGTACTTACTATAGGATTGTAATCAAGAGCCTGCAAATCCTGTGTTTTAGGGGGAAAAAAACAATAAATTCATACTTTGGTACCTAATTCTTGTTTAAATAGTGTTCGGTATAATCATTCTACACTAAGTAAAGTGTTCAAATGCATGAAAAAGCACCAAATGAAAAGGATGTTAAAGCCCACAATGAGTGAATTCTGACTTTTGACCAGTCCTAAACACTTAATTGACAGGATTCTAGTAAGATCATCTGAAAAACATATGTAATCTGTTTGAGTATATAAATCTAAATTTCTACTTTAAATATTCTACAGCAAATGTAATCAAAATCTAAAAGTTATTAGACTTTAATTACATCTGCCGTCTTTCTGTCACGGTGTGAAAGTCGTCCTCAGAAATCACACCTGCATAAATCCAGTCAGAACATGTAGGTAAGCAATTAAGCTTAACAAAACGTCTGCTAGCGAGATGACCTTCACATAGCTTTGTGTGTGGCCAAAATCACACCCGGCATACTAGAAGCAACAAACGGCGCTGCACATTTTAATGCAACAACTGCTGAAAACCAACAGCTGCTGCTATTTAATCTATACTCTGAAAATGTACTTCCACATATGATGAGGATTTACACAAGGTTTTTAAAAACAAACCTACAACAGCATTGTGAAAAGAGCCTTTGGTCGTAATTGTAAAAAAAAAAAATGCTTTTTTTTAGTGTTTGGCTAATATATATATGGATAAACTTGCCTGAGAGTTTGTCTTTACTGACCCTGTTTTAATATTTATTGGCTAACAGGAAATGAGGGCCCTGCCTGCGTAATTAATGGGCACAATTATGTAATCGAGGAGTGGTCTGCAGTTTGTTCCAAACACCTCCAGATGTACAGCCGGCCTGCTGCTTGAGTGAAATCCAGTTCTGCTGATCACCTACGGTGGGGTCACCACCAGTGCCAAGCCTGAGGTCACCCTTCTCCGAACCCCACAGTCCCACACAGACACTCTTTTCTTTCTCTTGTAAATCGAGCTCTAATGGTTTACAAGCCTTCCAATAACCGTAATACCTTCAGAGTGAATTACCTCGCCAAGCGGGGAGACACACAGGCAGAAACGAATCAATGCATTTAAAAAAGACTAAACAACACCTAATTATTAAAGTGCTCAAATGGAGAATTTATAGGTTGTGACACAGCAATTCATGTAGTGGTTGTTTAGTAATAAAATTAGTACATGCTAAAAGTTTCATGAATGAATCAAGCTAATTATAGTTACATGTTTTGTGAAAGGACCAATGGGGTGAGGAGGGGTTAAGGTCAGCCGACGTGTTTTATGTTTTGTTTTTTTATACTTGCAGCCTCACATCAGATGACTTGGATGGGATCAAGCTGGCTGCACAAGTCAAGGAAACTATGTAAACATGACATTTCGGTGATTAGTCGGCCAAGAGAAGACTCAGGAATCATTTTCAACAAGAGGAAGGCAAGATATATTTTTTGAAATTTGAAGCAACTAGGTTGCCAGCATCATTCCTGATAGCTCCTAACTGTGCTTGATGTCGACGCGTCCACTGGCGATTCATGACTGACAAGTGACATCTCAGATGCGACCTATCTTTGCAAGTCTGTGACTGAAATGGTTTATGAAAGCTGACATCAAGCCAAAAAAAGGCCCAACAGCTTAGAGAATTTATTTAAAGGGAAACTTTTTGTAGTTTATCCTAAAGCTGTGATTACTTCCTCCAGCTAATGTGTACATTCACTTGTTCTTGCAGGAATGCCGTTACTCCAGGCCAGGATTTGAATGCTGGACCTTATTCTTGTGCTACCAACAGCTTAATTATAGTTTTATATGGAAAGTTAGAATCAGCTAAGATTAGTATCAGCAAATTAGCCAGAGATAAGACAAATGGCCACAAATCTCTGATCGCTAAATTTCTAGTGTTTACCTCCCTCTGGTCTTTCTGGTTGCTGTTTTATGTACATATATCCAAGGATAATGCGTCAGCACATTACCTCGGCGAACCAACAAAACCAACCAAACCACCCTCTGCGCAGGATCTTAGATCATTTGAGCTGATTCAGATGCTGCTGATGTAATCCCTTTGCAGGGAGCAACAATAGATATATTTGAGAAGTTATCTAAAGGTAGGACAACATTTGAATGTCAATTTAAAACTGGTTGCTTTTGTTTCTTAAATGAACCCTTTCTTAGATTTTTAAATGCAACTGTGGACCCTTTGAGCCATCAATGACTAGATATATGTTCCCTCATGCTCACATCCGGAAAACATTCTGCAGGCTACATGTGGGTCCAGATGATTCTTCTGCTGAGTAAAACAGTCAGTGCGGGTAGAATTACATCTTATCTGATCCCAGTTCATGAACTACGATGCAGACCGTTTCTGTTTCTTCTCGGGGACAAATTAACCCTCAGACGGAAATCCGTCTTTAAGCATGAACCAAAAAAGTTATTTTGGAAAAAGAAACCAACAATTTACAAACCCACGAAACAATTTGGTGTTGATTAAAAAAAGAAGCGTTGCACGTTTTTACCAGAAATCGTCCAGAGTTCCCAACATAAAGCCCGCCTTCAAAGCTCCAGACGCCATGAACGGGGCTGAAAAGCCACGGTCGCCAAATGAGAATGAGCCAGCCAATGGAGCTCGGTCGGTTAGAGCCGGGCCAAGCAGCCAGTCAACCAGTCAGGACGGTTAAGTTGTAAATGTGTTACAGCAGGAAAAGCTTTGGAGCAAGGCAAGCAGTCTGGAGTCTGCAACTTTCCCCTGATCCAGCAAGTGCACCTCCCTCCCTGCAGCCCACCCAAGAAGCAGCCCATGGGCATAAATTTGAGAGGCTGACTGGCTGTGGATTTAAAACAATCTGCATCTCTCTCCCTCTAACTCCTACACTATGAAATGTTTCACTTTCCCCCCCCCTGCACTGTCTTTTGCCCTTCTTCCCCTTCCAACAAATTCCACTTTTAATGAGACTGGAAAGCTCCGTCTCAGCGTGTGCCAACAAAATTATTTTTCTAAAGGCTTATTTAAGTTAGCAAAATATATTGAAAATGTACAGGATATTTACTGTTGTGTTTGCATCCAAGTAACAATAAAGAATTGGACGTCTTTCTGTCTACTTTAAAAGGAGACGACGGCAAAGCTTTGTTGAAATGAGGTTAATTACACTTCACCAAACTGCAAATCTCTATAGTTTGTTTATTCCTCAAATTAAATAGTTTTTTTTTCCTAGACAAAGGATGTAAGTTGTAAAGATTGGGGACCAAAATGAACACATTTCATTGAACATACTTTACTCTAAGAAGACTAAACACCCAGTCTCAATTTTGCGCAATTACAAAGCTGCCGAAGCTCTGAATCCCCTGAGTTCACGGCTGGCCGCTCTGTGTTTTAGCCTGACTGTTAAGTTGCAGAACACGCTTTTTTGAAGGAGGAGTTTTTTGTTGTTGTTCCGTTTCTGTCTGATCTACACGTTACTTGTAAATCGAACCAAAGTTAGAGACTTTTGCTCCTCAGCTGGAACATCATGTCAGAGGTGTTGTCGTGAACGTGCGTCTGTTTGACGATGAGAGCGGTTTACCTTTGACCCACAGCAGATTCCTCCTGGCGTATCAGTGACGGCTCGGGCCTGCTTTTGGCTCGCAGCGGTCATAAGTCATATATGCGCGTGTCACTGTGCTGTGAGTGTATGCCGATTTCCTGTTATGGCATCTGATCAAGCTAACGTGGCATCGACCAGGCCGCCGAAGCTTAATTAATAAAAAGCGACAGCACTAGTGCGGTTACAGCTGTCTGTTGCGTTTGAAGGTAGGAACACTCGTAATATGCCAGACTCCAGTTTAAACCTTCAATCAAGTTTTTGAAAATATAAAAACAAAATCACATAATTTCATTCCTGTGGTTTAACGTTCCTGTACTGACAAAGAGGAGACGGAGCACGATTTCCTGTGATTTATTGAAGCATAGTGTAATGCTGCCAGCCAGTTGACAAAGTTTCATTTTTGCTTTTCAAATAAAAGTAAATAGCCAAATACCATATACTGTACACACACACACATTTTCAAGAGGAAAACATATCTAGACATTTGAAAGCTGAAATATTCAGCTTGTTAAAGTGTACACACCCTTAAACTCTTGAATTTGTTGAGACATTTTTTATTCAGCTTTAGTATTCAGCCTTTCAAGAGTTCACACTTGGCATCAGTTACATATCTGTTGAATTTGAAATGAAGCTCAGCGTTCCTGTTAGACTTATCCTGACAGTTATTGAGTTGCATCTTGAACCAAAACCATAGTTTGCAGAGAGAAAATGTCAAAATGATCTCATTGTAATTGCACAATTACAAATTAAATCCAATATGCAGCTTAGAGTTAGAAATATCACGATTTTGGAGGGTTTGAACTGTGGGATACTTTTGTGTGCATTTAGATTTTCCCTTCTTTCTAATTGTTTCCATTGTGTAAGTCTGTTTGGATTCACTTTACAACTTTCTGTAAGTTTTTCTTTTTTTTTTTTTTTATAACCGACTGGCTCTAACCTGTCTGTCCCCCGTCTCCTCCATGAATTTTGGGTGCTGTAAATGAAATCGCATTATTTGGACATTTTTCCAACATTGATGAGACCCAAACTTGTCATTGGCATGTCAGCGATAGATACCATACCTAAAGTGAAAATGCGGTAGTGAAAGGATTGTGGTCTGGATTTACTTTTCTTCATTAGAGCTAAATATTTTGTCAGGGTGGATGAAGTTATGAACTTCTCCACATACCAGTTGGTTAGACTCAAAATTAACTGTTTGATAGAGGTAACCGAAACAAAACAGAAACATTTTACTATGGATAATATAATTATTGCTAAAACATCCCTACGGCTTGAATGTGCATACATGTATATCAGATTTCAGTTGCTTCTGTTAGTCTAGGAACCGATTGTTTTTAATTAGAATACTCAAAATAAAACATTTTTATTGCCTATTTTCAACCACCGGTGGTTTTCTGTCTGTACAAGTACAAGCCATAAACACTTTGCATTAGCTGTTAAATAAACGTATCCAGCATAAACTCATCCTTTAGTCCACTCTTAAGTGATCCGAGATCCTCAATTGGGAATAAAAAAACTGTTTTTATGCTGAATATCCAGTTGTGCTTTTTGACTCCACACTGAGTGGAGGGTGTTTAATGTGCAACTCCAATTTTCCGAAAAACATATGGCAAGCCAACATTCTTTGGAAGTTATCTCATCTCAGATAACAGAGTTGTTGTCCTGAACAGCCATCATAAACACACGCAACATGAATATCCCTCTGCACTTTCTCCTCAGCCCTCGGTCCCTTCCTTTCTGCATGTCAGCAATGCTAAATGAAAAAAAAATAATAATAACTGTACAAATGTACCCGTGATAGGGTTAAAGGACTATTTAATAACCTTGCTTACAATAAAACAAAAGGTTTGGAGAACAAATATAAAGCAAAACCGTTGACGATCTGCCTAAGTCCTTCTCCAAAACAGCAAAAATAAAACACAGCTTTTCTTTCTGATTGATAAATATTACAGTCAGACGTCAGACTCCGTGTTGCAACTTCGCTAATTATGTCAGCACCTAAAAGCATTGTGGCTATGGCAACCCAGAGAAATAATAAACACCGCTTCTTCTCCGCTCTCTGCCTGCCGACAGCGCAGCTAAAGATGAGTCATCAGCAGTCGGGAACACACACATTGATACACAGTCAGCCAAAAAATAAATAAAAAACAAGACACGCATGCGGGCAAGTCAGTGTAGAAAATACTGTGAATGAAAGTGCAAGAACAAATAAACGTGTAAAAGAAATCACAAAGAAATAAAGTAGTACAAGATCAGGTCGTTTGTGCCTCATTCAGTCAAGAGCCGCAAACTGAGCTGATTCAATGGTGAGTAAAGAGCATCCGTGTGGGTTGTTTGTGCACACAAAAACAACCCTGCAGTTTCACCTGGATGCTATTAGCTGTCGTTTGATTTTAAATATCAACCACATGAGGTGATAGTTAGGCTTGCTTTTGTACAGACTTTCACACACACACACACACACACACACACACACACACACACACACACACACACACACACACACACACACACACACACA
>JAVLVB010000591.1:2435934-2462741 GCA_032876305.1 Orestias chungarensis | reverse complement strand
ATATATATATATATATATATATATATATATATATATATATATATATATATATATATATATATATATATATATATATATATATATATATATATATATATATATATATATATATATATATATATATATATATATAAACCAAAAGCATGCAAATAATTAGTTGTTGTTTTTTTCTTCTAGTCATATTTTTTTGGAGAGAGTCAACCATTCTAAATGCAAATAAATTAATTAAATAAATTATTGATAATAATAAATACAAATGTGGGATATTTAAAAACTAAGAAGCTAAATCCTCAAAGATTTGTGGATAGAAAAAAACACACGAAGAGTCTCTAATATTCCTAGATTAGTTAGTGGAGGGAGTTTATAACAATGTTTAGCAGATTTTCTGTTTTACTGTTTTTGTTTTGTAATAAGGCATTACATAATAAAGTGCACTTGTTACAGTGCTGATTGTTAAACATAATCCTAAAAACCTAACAGCACTAACTACAAAAAATATATTTATATATATTGATGAGACGGGTTTTTTCAAAGCAGCCGGGAAAGCTGAGTCAAAGACTGAACAGTTGGTGACCCGAGCCAAGACTGGAGTTCATTCCCAGCATCCGGCCAGTGGTTAAATCAGATTTTGTCAATGAGAGTCCTGGTGGGCTCTGGCCCCGATATAGCCGCAACAGCCAAGCAGTGAAACCTTGGCTGCAAACCATTCCACAGATGCTGCAGCCATATGTTTCATCTGACAACGGGGAGAATCTACACACCAGCTCCCATTCAGATTATCAATGAGTGGGATTAACAGGAGCCTTAATCAAAGATGGTGGGGCAAGTTCATCATAATGGTCATTCAGAGCTTTTTCACGCCTTCTGATAGTGTAAAGCATATTTAACCCAAACTATAAACATACACCTCGACTACAGATTTGTTTTTGTAGATAATTTGGATAAGATGGTTTCAGTGCAAACCAAGTACTCTATCCATGCCAGCTATTCAAACTTTGGCCATGCTTTTAAACATAGATGTCACTCAGTATCATATTACAGGTTTGGAGTTGAACATTGCAAAGAGTGGCAAATCAGCAATTTAGTGGAATATCACAAAACTGATCAAATTGTCTTGTAAAACTGATGCAAGGAATATACACTTTATTCAGAAATTACCTGCTTTCTCAACAAAGCAAGGAGAGAAAAGGTGAATGGGACAGAAATCAAAAGTTCACCACCTCCAAAGCCTGTAGAGGGCTTAAAGCACCAAACAGATTACCAATAAGGTAAGCCGAAGTAAAATCTTTTAGTCGTGCTGTTAAGGTAAAAAAAGACTGAAAGCTGCGGACCGGATGCTGTTTCATTGTTCCTTACTGTGTATTCCTGAAAAATGCGTTACAGTGTGTTATCAAAGCATCTTCCAGTGTTTTATTCACAAAAAACGTCTTAAAGCTGTGGCATGACAGAATGTTTATTATAAGAGCGTCTGCATGGCATAAAGCTAAAAAACAACAACTTTAAAACTTTATTTAATGTCCACTAAATGTAAGGAAAGTGAAGCACCTTGTGCCCTCAGGGTGATAAATCCAAAGCTAACGAAGGCATGGCCAAGTGGGTAGAAGATGAGTAGAAGAGAAAGCAGCTGTCACCAAGGCTCGGGGCATCTGGACATCATTCCTCAGAGCAGCAAAATCCAGCAAATCTTTTACAGGATTTGTTTTTCCATTGCAGATGGTTCTTTGCGCATGTTTTCCTCTCATTGACTTGGGGTCCCAGGCTGGCTGTGTTGCAGCTATGCAGGTACCACATATAAGGGTTTGCTCTTTTTGCAGCAAGCCTCTGGACACTGAGGGACAAAACTGGAGATGATGCCAACAAGATTAGCAGCAGCAGGAATGTCGAGATGAGTGCTTTAAATATTCAGTTGCAATCATGTGCAAAGGTAAGTGCTGAAAATATAATTTAATTTTAAACTTAATTTAAATACACTAATCGTTGAAGTCTCTGCACAAGATTTTTTTCCATATTGTCCGGCCCAAACAACAATTCACAATTGCCTGAACTTACATGAGTACTGCAAGTACTGCTAAAATATGGATCTGAGCACAGACAATTTGATTAATGTTAGTAGCCTGTTTTAGATGAAATGTGTGCTTTACATCATTAAAATAATGTAGGCAATATGTATTTACGATTATGCACTCTAGATTAGATTTTTTGTTTGTTTTCATGTTATCAACACAAATCTTTTGTAACCGAGAGTTAAAAAATACACTTGGATAATTTTTATGTTGACCAATTAAAGTTTCTCGTATTAGTTAATCTTTACTTGTTAATCTTATAGATATTGTGGAGAGATAATAATCTTTTGACATATTAATTTAATATATTTACGTTCTTTTGTGTTCTCTGAATCCTCATAGAAATAAAAATATACAGATGTATGGATAATAAGTTGATATTTCAGGGTGCCGGGGTCCTGTTGGTAGATCACATGCACCATGTTCACCAGCTTTAGCCCTCAGTGTGGTTCTCCTGTGTCAAACTCCTGGTCTCGGTCCATTTGCTTCAAATCTTCCCCCTCCTCTCTCATCAGTATTTCCTGATCATTTACTGTACAATAAAAGCCACTAGAGCCTACAAAATATATAAATATGTTGAAATAGAGAAAAACTTTTTGAAAGGCACTAGAGGGCAGCATTTTACAAGGTGAGAGGTGCAACATACACAAAAAAAATCTCAGAAGTGATCAAATCCTTTTAAAATAACTGGATCGTGTGACATCAAGAGCTCATTTAAATAATCAGGAAACTCATCATAAAATCTGTTATGGCTTAATGAAACCAGACTTACTTTTGGAACACAAATTTGACACAATAACAATACAAACCATCACTATCTCATCATTTTTATATTTATATTTAACATGAATTGGGGTTGTGACTCTTGGATGATTGGTCTGGTTTTACGAACAGAACCACAAACCAATAGATTCTAACTGAGATCTAAATGTATCAGAAAGCTGCACACTGAGGATTTTGCTCTTTCGGTGTGAGTGTTGTTCTCTGGAAGAAAAGCTTTAAAGTATCCGAGCTGAGTCCAGAACTAAATGTGTTCTCACAGTCTGATAGATTAGGGGAATCTTTGTAAGCCCTCGAGGATTCATATTACACTGAAGATGGAGCATATTGTTTTAATCCTATTTAAAGGAATAAAAATGTTTATTTAATTTAGAAATTATCAAGCAAAGCATATGTTCAAGAATGTAAACAGTCATTCTACTTTCTCTATGGCAGTATTTTTTAATTTTTGTATTTTTCTGCTTTACTCGCTTTTCAGTTGATTTTTACAGAAAATAGGTCATCAAAGTCTTTATAAATATCTGTTGTTTATTACAGAACATTGAGCTTGTTTGTCTTTAAACAGAGGAAAAACTGTAGAGTTCTTGCACAACTCTCTGTCGAACGTTTAAAATAATTTATATTATAAATGAACTTGTGTCTTCTCATGATTTGCTTGTGTTTATTGTGAGTAGTACCAGGACAGATCATGTCAACCAAAACGGTCTCATGAAGCTGCAAGAGAAAGACTGAAGCGGCATCTTCACACCAGGCAGATATGCAATGAAGCACTGCTATGCAAACTGGTAATATACATTTTATAAGCTTACAATGGAAAAGCATTCCCTTTTTCTAAGAAGGTCTGGCCTTGACCTAAAAGTTAACTATAAAAAATTCAAGGTCTACTGTGAAATCTGAACACTCCACTAGAGGACAGCACAGTAGTTTGTAGAGAAGCAGCATAACCAGGTTTCAATCCTAGGGTTTGAAACCTGAAGGTGGGTGGAGCCTTTCTGTTCAAGGTGTGTAAACCCTTTTCTCGTTTTTTGTATTGTTACTTTTAAACTCAACAAGTTTTTGGTTTTATGCCTTCTGATACTTCAAAGGTGTGTGTTTTGTTTCTTCTAATTTTAGTCAGGTACAGCTTTTGTTGTGTCCTCATGTTTATTTTTATGCATTTAGCAGATGCTTTGATCCAAAGCGACTTACAAAGTAGACACAACGCAACACACTGATTATCAATCTGACCATAAGCTATTCAGAGACAAATCCTGTAAGTCAGAGTAAGGGGTGACATTGAAGAGAAAAAGGGAAGTAAAGAGAGTGTAGTAGAGGGGGTATAGAGGTATGGGTATGAGTTAGAAGATGCTCTTTAAATAGGTGGGCCTTAAAGAGTTTCTTGAAGATAGACAGGAACGCTGCTGTTCTTGCGGCGCTTGGTAGGTCATTGCACCATCCTGGAACAACACAAGAAAACAGTCTGGATTGTCTTAAGCATGGTATAGGCACTGCTAGACGACAATCCATTGATGACCGAAGCGCCTGAGCTGTCCTCCGAGATGTCCTCTAAACTAAAGCCTTAAAAAGTTTAAACATTATGTTTAAACTTTGTTTAAATATTTAGCTTTTTTATATGTAACAATGTTGAACATTTTTCCTAATTTTCTGTAAGGTGTTACATTACTCACATTAGATGCTGAGATTCATCATCCAGATTAGATGGATTCTGTAAAGTTGCCTCTGACAGAATTAGGTCCCCATCGGAAAGTGAGTGGGGTAAGACCAGTTAAGATGGAGGTAGAGCAAATACTGTGGCATTAATTCCTTTAGCTGCACTGATGCAAGGTCTTACTGGATCCTGGACTGTGTGAATCCAGCAGCTTCTGTCGTCATTAAAGCACTTAGCACCTAGGCAAGGCAAGGCAAGGCAAGTTTATTGGTATAGCACATTTTCGTGTACAAGACAATTCAAAGTGCTTTACATAGGAAAAAAGAGCAGAAAATGAAACATTAAAATCAACTTTGAATTTAAAAATCAATACAAATAAAATACAAATAAAATAATAATAGTAATAATATTCTCAGTTGCTATATGCACAGTTAAATAAGGCTATTTTCAGCCTGGATTTAAACAACGGCAAAGTTGAAACCAGTCTCACCTCTTCAGGAAGACTCTTCCAGATTTTAGGAGCATAAAACTGGAATGAAGCCTCCCCTTGTTTGGTCCTGACTCTGGGCATCAGCAGGAGGCCACTACCTGAGGTTCTCAGAGTCCTGGCTGGTTCATATGGCTCTAACATGTCAGATATGTACTTTGGGGCTAAACCATGAAGAGATTTGTACACAAGCAAGGCTGTTTTAAAGTCTAATCTTTGAGTGACAGGAAGCCAGTGCAGAGACTTGAGCACTCGTCTAATGTGGTCATATTTCCTGGTTTTGGTCTTTTAGAAAGCCCAGTGAGCAGGCCGTTACAGTAGTCTAACCTGCTAGAGATAAAAGCATGGATAAGTCTTTCTAGGTCTGGTTTAGAGACTATTCCTCTGATTCTGGCAATGTTTTTAAGATGGTAAAAGACTGCTGATTTTACTGATTTAATGTGGCTGTTGAAGTTCGGGTCAGAATCCAGTATTACTCCAAGATTCTTGACCTGATGTTTAGGTTCCAGAGAGAGCGTTAGAAGGTAACTGATGACACTTTCTATTTGTTTCTGTGGGCCACAGACAAAGTTTTTCAGTTTTGTGTGAGTTTAACTGGAGGAAGTTGTTCTGCATCCACAGACTGATCTGTTCAATACAGTGACACAATAAATCAACAGGCCCATGTTCTCCTGCTGTCAGCGACACGTAGATCTGAGTGTCATCAGCATAGTTGTGGATACATCATGGCTGCGTATTAGCTGGCCCAAAGGAAGCATGTACAGATTGAATAAAAGGGGTCCCAGGATCGACCCCTGGGGAACCCCACAGCTCACATCCATTGGTTTGGAAACGCAGTTCCCAATTTGAACAAAGTAACACCTGTCCTCAAGGTAGGACTTGAACCAGTTGAGAGCCATACCAGTGATTCCCACCCAGTCTTTTAACCGCTGTAATAAAACTTAGCATTTATCTGCTTTCAAACATAATAAAAGCATCATAAAATTGACTATTGATACTGTTTTTGTTAAAGTCAAAGAATCTGTATGCATATCAAAACCATTATAATATATTCATTCCTGAAAATATAATGACAACTTTTTGAAAATCAAAAAACCATTTTTTTTTAAATAAAAAGAGATCTAAAAATGAATGAATACTCTAAAACTGAAGATTCTGCCCAACAATATTGCCTACCTCAGTCCTGTAGACTTATGGTTTTCTCTCTGTGAAGCTATATATAAGGTGTTTCCTTAAGTACCTTCATTTAGGAAATCACATTAAATTAGCTCCCAGCAGGAACATAAATCTAACCTAATGTTTCCCATGCGAGACCATTGCATTTTGGTATTAACATTTAGTCTTTGTCAATTTGTTCAAGTAATTGGTTATTTCAAAAGGATAGGCTTGTTTCTGTGTCTGAATGTGCCACCAAATTAGTAACTGGAATGCTTAACAAGTAAAAACATCTACCATGTATCAGAATAATAATTTCTCTAATAATTTTGACAAATGTTAGTTCAAATGGCAAACCTTGAAAGGCATATCCAAGTTACTTTAATGTGGGACACCATATGAAAGAATAGAAAATAATAAAGATCATTAGCAGTGGAACAGAAGAAGAATAACAATATTTCAACTGCTTTCCCTGTTAACATATGACTTACATATGTGTACACGGTAAAGTTAGCTAATAGAGGAAATTACAAAGTTCCATCATAAAATGTTGTTTCATCTTTGTTGAGGAATAAAGTAAAGTTCCAAGATTAGCCCCTGTCTGTTTATTTCAGTATTGGAGGTTATGATCATCAAAATTATTGTTGATGATTGTTCTCTTTATCAAAATTATTACCCTGTGACCTTGTTTTAATTAAAATGGGTGTTTATTACTATAGTCACATATAAACAAGTCTTCTTAACCTGCTCACCACACAATGCCACTGAGATGAGCTTACATAGTGTAAAAGGTTTTTCTGCATTAGATTTACTTTTTCTGTTAAACATGATTACATAACTTTCATCTAAATCAGTCACTGTGAAAGTTTACATGGATGGATGAATGGATGGATAGATAGATAGATAGATAGATAGATAGATAGATAGATAGATAGATAGATAGATAGATAGATAGATAGATAGATAGATAGATAGATAGATAGACTGATTGATTGATTGATTGATTGATTGATTGATTGATTGATTGATTGATTGATTGATTGATTGATTGATTGATTGAAGGCTGTTAGTTCTGCAGTGTGGATGAGCAGCCTATAGACTTAAACAAAATAGCAATTATCGCACTACATATGCCAGTTGGTAGATCACATGCACCCAACATTATCAAATGTACTACCTTTGTTATTTTAGGTTTTCACAGGTCCCTTCCCGCAGTGATACTGTCCTGCTTAATATGGGGTACACCTGGTAAAAGTAAAATAAAAACAAGTTTCCTTTGCTTGCTGTGGTTTGCCTTGGGGTCACATTAAAGAACTATAATGCATCCCCAATTAAAAAATACAATAAAAACGTTTTCATAATAAAGATCTTGATCTATGTATCATGCAATGTCAATCGGACCTATATTGGTGGCAAATACTTTTTACCTACTAAATTTGGAATATCGATTGTCAAAACAAAGTGTTGCTCATGTTATGCCTTCAATAATCCAATAGCTTTCAAAGGCATGTTGCTGCCCCCAAGTGGTCATAAAACTGTGAATTGTAGATTAGATTTTTATAAGCACCTAGTTTTATTAGTCTTGTATAGGCATTAAAAAGTAGTACAGTAGTAATTTGAGGGACTTTGTTTGAAGAGCTGCATTTACTGCCCTTTAACTGCCCCAGTGTTTATGCCTATGTGTTGTAATCAAGTAATACTTAGTTAATTATTTACTTACATGCAATTCTCAATCAACATCAGCAAGTATGTCGTTTGCAGACGTACAATTGCTCACCATCTATAAAATCTTTTTTAATAATAGCATTTAGCTGTGCACAGCAGATGTAGAACTGTCCTTCCTTCTACAAGTGACAGATAGTAGAACCTAGTACTACCAAGGTCCTTTGCCGGTAAAGGGATATTCCATTAGAATTAATTCTCAAATATGTACCAAGTTATTAGCTATGGGTATTCAAATGCTTGTTTAAGTAGCTGTGTATTTATATGAGCCTCTGACTAAAACAATTGCTTCTTACATGATGGCTTTAGTTGAATCAGGCGGATTCCTTGTACCTTTCCATGAGCTCTACAAAGTTATGCCAGATAGCTCAGATGCATAACAGTAACGATAAAGTCTCCAAATGGAAATAATCGGACACCTCTATCTAGCAATTTGGGAACTATATAACATCTATAAGCAGCATTAACTTTATATTTTGTCCATTGCACTTGAGAAACCATACATATGGCATTCTTCAAACATTCCTGCACCAAGGCTTTTAGGCTAACAGGGTAAATGGGGATACTCACGATGTTGTAGCTGTACAACACATGTTCATCCCTTGCTCAATTTCGTATTTCATAGAGTACCCCAGACTTCGCTGTAAAGTTACTAATAGATTTTTTTACAATCTGTCATTAAAGGTTCCGTCTGAAGCTGCTTCCAGTTTCCTCTACATGTTCACTTACCTGGTACTTCAATGTTTGTGCTTCAAAGAAAGAGGCTGGTTGTTCATAAAGGAAGGTATGTCGCCTACACTGAGCAACAATTTCAATTGCTATTTCACAAAAGTAAGTTCCAGTATGGTGTGAGAGTGTTTTTGCTTTTCAAACAGAATGCAAGGCATAACCAAAGTGGGGACTACATTGCTTCAGACAAAAAATTTTTTTTACATTGGGTATTGGTGGAACGCACAAATCTACACAACTCATCACTGTCCTAGAAAGGCAGGCACAACTCGGTTTTAGGTATATGTTGAAGATATGGAATACAAGTATGTCACTTTTTCATTCATAGTTCTGTTATTTTGTTTTCAAATACATTCATAAGGCTTTTTTTATGCATTAAAGATGATTCCAAGAGACAATCAATCATAATTGGATGACTGTTGAAGGTATGCAGACATTTGAAACCTAAAAATTAAAAGATCACATAGTTTTCCCTAGTTTTTAGCACAGATTTGTTTACAGATAGAAGAGGTTTAGAAGTGCATAAACATTTTATGAGGCAGTTAAATTTAAATGTGTTGATATGTTTCAACATGTGAATCAGGCGCCGATACCTACTTGCTTTCGGCTAAAGTCTTAAAATAGGTTCGTTGTTTTGTGAATTTCAAGGTGTTAGTGGTAGGTTAGAATATGTTTTTGTTGTTGCCGTTAAATAGAAAGTATCAAGTTAAATGAGTACTACCCTATAAGTGGACTTTTCAAATCATAAAAATGGCTTTTCAAACCAAGTCTAACAGATTTTATTTATATATAAAAGATCTCTTTAACGCTTTGATGTGTAAATTTTAACTATTAGCAATTATTCTGAATATAAATATACATACAGTATTTTTTATTCAGACCACTCAGGGTATCAGTTGATAATTCTCCTTTTGACCACAAATTTGTCCTTACACATTTTATGCCTGCAAGAATTTGCAAATGACAGAGCAAATAACATCACTGGGGCAAATAAAGGTCAGTTTATATGGAATTTTCCCAATAGTAAATCTGAGAAGGATTCTCAGTCTTCTTACTTTAGCAGCGCTACCATGTGGTAAAAGTGCCGGTCGTGAGTAATACTCACGACCGGCTCTATTGTGGAACTTCTAAAATGTGTTTTTTATTTCAGTAATTACTATATTTTTCACAGCTAAATGCAAATGTCATTAAATTAACAGAAAGTATATTTGTACTTCACAAATTAGAGGTTTTTGTTGAGTATTTTTGTGTGTGTGTAAAAAAAAAGCTAATAAATATTTTATTAAATGTATTTAAGCCAAAGAAAATAAATCACATACTACAGTTTAATATATTATATCATTTTTTTGTTTTCAAGAGAAACTTAAAATTGTGACTCAATTTGTCGCAGGTTTGTCTACTCTACCACACTCTGATTTGCTATTATAATCTAATGCTTTCAAATTATTATAGTATTTTTCAGTAACATTGCAGTACCTTACTAACCTGGCTGTGTTGCTCGTCCACATGTTGTACTTTAACAAACACACTTATTTAAAATCGTGGGACTCAGACAAGCTCATTTAGGTTAGAAAGTGAGTTAAGGGTAAAGCTTTGCCTGAGTTCCTGTTGCAGGATATTGTTCTGGAACAAGGCACGCCTGACGTAACTCGGAGAGATATAACAGGTAACTGGGACTGTCGTAATGGGATCATCCTGTGGATTTAAAAGTTATTTGGAGTGCTGTTTATGTTAAAGTAGTCAACAGTGCAGATCCAGGTTTTTCAAAATGACCTTTAAAGAAAGACTTAAGGTTTTTCAGTATAATACTATTTTACATTTCAAAGGTTATTGAATATAACATTACATAATATAAGATACTTTATAGCCTTTCTAGGGTATAGCATATTTCCACACAAAATGTGAGATCCCTGGTAGAATTGAGGAAAGTTATAAAGTTTCCCTTCATTCACCATGGAATATGGGATCTATACAAATTGAATTAAACATTGAATCTTTCATATAACTTTCTAATTCTCTTGACAACTTAATTAGTAAGGAAATGTTTTGTGCGGCTAATATAAAAAATGTTTCCATTTTCTGCTCAGATATTTAATTTAAATTAGTTGAGTTTAATACTGAATCCCATTGAATGCCACTTTCTAACCATTTTTACTAGTTGCTGTTATTTAATAGGATCTTAGAACATACTATTGCAGTGCACAGTAATCTTCCCACTAAGCTTGGCACCGTTATTTACTGTTTACCTGTGGAACAAGGGGAGAGAGTGGGAACAGTTTGTTTTCACGGCCCGTCCTGCTATGACACCTTGAGCGGTGACTATGGCTGGCACCTTTAACCCTCGGCAGAGGATTTATGGGATTGAGAGAGAGTGAAGGATTTAGGGTTTTAGTGGCACACAGCAAAACAGTGGGTCTGTGGGTCAGTGTGTCAGTATATCAGTGAGTCAGTAGCCTTTTCATTTCCACAAACTAGGTCAGCTTGATACTTTCTTTGAATAGGGCTAATGCTGGAACTTCCTGGTGTCACCTGCTCACATGTCAACATTTAACTCTTCTCATGCTCATGTTCCAAAACAGTCACACGTGCAGTCACAACTCCAGCTTTGACCCATAGTTGTTATCAAAATGAAACAAAAAAAAATTTATGCTATGAGCTGTTGGCTATATGGGAACTGCCATGAAAAGTATTTTGCATATCGTCAATCATATTTTAAACAGATGCATAAACACAGTTCAATGTTTAGGTAGGGTTCTGCTTTAACAAACAAAGCAATGCTGAGCTATAGGGAAGCATGACAGTCAGGGATTAAGTAACAAATCGTATACCAGTTCTAGCTGTGTGGCTGTGTGCACAGCTTGAGGGTGGCCCTACACTGAATCTATATATTACTACTATGATGAGACAACAGACGGTTGAATTGTTTTTTAAATGTCCACATTTATCTCACAACATATGTTTACAATTGATACGGTCTGTACCTTTCCTTATTCAGGTCAGTTAGAATAGTCAAAAGCATAATTTTAACTGATACCTTTAGGTAGTTGTTAAACTCAATGCCATTAGTTTCATTCAACAATCTTCTCCCAAGAGTTTGCCAAAAAAAAAAAAAAAATCGGTTGATTCTTTCTGACAGAAGTGGAGTAACTGAGTCAGTTTATCTTGGCCGCCTAGCTTGCACACACCTGTTCAGCCATGCCCAGAATTTATATGGAAGTTAGAGCAAGCTGTTGTGATAACCATTCTATATCACCAATTTTGTTGTCCTTAAGACCTTGCAACCACTGTGCTCTGGGTCTTTTAATGCAAGTTTTAACTCTTTGATTGACCTTTTAGATGGTGTTTTAATATTTATACAAAATGTTTCCGTATGACTGCATCAACTTTTAAAAATTGCTACAGTCCTTCCTGCAAAATAACACACCCACAACATGATTCTGCCACCATGGTACTTCATAATTGGGTTGGTATGTTTAGACTTGAAAGCTTGTTCATTTTTTTGTCTCTAAAGGTCTCAAAGAGTGGTGTTTTTGACCTGATGTGCATGTTAAAATTGTAATTCAACTTTTATGTTCCTTTTAAAAACTGCATAAATGAAACATAGCTGGAACGAACACACTTAATCTGATGGCCATGTAACCCTGGTGCCTTCAAAGACTTTCAGGGAGATTGAGGTGGACTGTACTAGGATTTATTATGCATTTGAAGACACAAGGTGCAACCAACCTTGGCAACAGTTTTTTAACGTTTTGAGGCAACATGTCACATGAATAGCTTTACCTCTTTACCAGGAGTAAAAAGAAGAAAGAAAAAAAAAGAAATTAGCTGTTGTATGCTTTACAGTCAGTGAAGAACGCTAAAAATGTTATTCCAGATGCATTTACTGTGACGAATGTGGTCTTGAAGTAAATGTGATGGAGAATTGCTGAAGAAGAGGTTGATACCAAAAGGAATGTCTGAAAAGACAGAGCCTTGTGGCAGAGGAAACTTGACTTTATGAGCTAACTTAACCCAGGGTAACTGTGAACTTCACTTGGGTGGTCTGTAGGTAAAACAATTAGCTTTGAAACTCCTTATTCTTACACTCTGACCATTAGTTTAAGGATGAAAGCTGGAAGTAAAGGAAACCTTAACCATAGTAAACTCAATCTTGACTTGGGATATAAACTGGGGACCTCTGTCTAAAAGGAACCCTACAGGTATGTCATTTAGTAAAAAAACAACAACGTGTTTAACTGGAAGTTGAGCTATTTTCAGAGAAGTTGTAAAACTATTTTAACTAATAAGACTATAAGTGCTGGAGAATTTGTCAATGATGGTAGTACAGTGGTAGAACCTTTAGATGATGGCAAACTGGCAACATGTTCAAGAACTATTTAGGAACAAGGAGGATTAGGTATAACCATAGGTTAAGAGAATCCACAAGAAGATTTGTCAAGATTGTTGTTTCTAGTAGACATTTGACAGGCTAACACGCATCATCATGCATCTTTATTTGAGGAAAACCACAACTGGTACCGGTTACAAACTGGGTAACCAGAGAAACAATCGATTAAATAGGTTCAAACAGAGGTTTGAACCTATTTAGGGCTTTTAGGATTCAATCCTCAAAGAGAACATTTGAATTTTTCTATGCACTGTCTCACAGGTTCCGACAGGCTATACAGACAGGAAAAAAGAAAGTGTAGCTCCAGGAAGTACTTCCGTGGCATATTCAAAAACAGAAAACTTGCAACGTTGTGGTATTATGATGGAATGTTGTAGAGATCCTTAGCATCATCTTCTAATCTGGGGTGACAGTTGGTCTTAGAGAGACGGATTGGAGACATAAAGATGAGGAAAATTTACTCCAGATCATCTGAGATGATGTTTATGTAAGCTGAAACATGAGAAACTAAGACCCACAGGATACTAAGGATATACAGAAAATTTGATCAATTTCAAAGTGGTTTGTTGAGATAAATAGTTTAATGGGTTTAGAAGTGATCATGGGTAGGGACCTCCCATCAAGAGAATAAACCCCAACCCATTTAAGAGAATAAACCCCGACAGGAGTGGGAAAAGGATCTAGGGGAATCTTCAGTTGTAAAGCTAGGTTAGACAGCATTAGATTTTGTTTATACCCAAAATCAATTAACACCAAAAAGTTTTCTGCTAGTAAAGTAGGGAACCAAGAAGCGACAATAAGCAAGACTTGCTGCTAAACCCACCCGCCAGTATTCCAGTATCTACTGACGGGATCCAGCTTTTGGCTGAACTGGGCATGAGACAATATAATGATCCATCTGATCAAAGCACTGCTTCAACTACCATGCAAGGGAGTTGAATCAGTGCAGCCATCACTTTAGTTGGTGATTTTTTCCAATTTCCATGAGTTTTTCAGAAGATAAAATCAGGTAATATAAACTACGTTGGATCTTGGTTTAAGAAGACAATGGCGGGGGAGCGTAACTTCTATGCTTCTTCTTACAAAATCATTCTCTAATCTGCAGAAAACCTAAAAAATAATTCAATAAAATGTTTCAGGTTAATCATGGTGAACTGATTTATCCTTTAGTTGTCCATTTAGAGTGTTGAGGAAGGTCCTTTTAAGAGCAAGACAAGACTGAAAAAAGTACAGTTTTCAATAGGTACAAATGCTTTTTAGGCCACTAAATGTGGTAGTGTGTTACTGAACTTTTGTTCCTCGGAGAGTCAAACTGGTTGCCCAATAATTACAGGGTCAGCAGTTTAATATGTTGCTCAATTAGTCCACATATCCAAGTGTTCTTGTTTAAGATAAAGAAATGGGAAAATTACTTTCATTTATAAATGATTGTTAAGCCTAAAGCAGTTTTAAGCACTTCAGTGGTATAGAAATGTAGAATTACTTAAAAAGTGTTTTCCATTAGGAATTTTTTTTCTTTTTTTTTTTTTCCTATAGCACCTCAAACACCTAAATTGTGTAAATTGAAACTGAATTTGAAAGTAAATATGTAAACATATCATCATATAAGATCTGTTGAACCATCCTGTAAATTCAGGTCAACAATTACCTTCTTGCAGTAAGTTGTCCAACTCCAAATGATCTTCTGAAATAGTGTGATCATTTACCATCCCTAAAAAATCCTGGATTACTAAGTTTAACAGCTTCTGACATGATTCACTATTAGCTATTCTGGTTACAACCAATTTCTAACTCCTGATCTAGGAGATGAAAACTGTGATATTAACATTTAATTGATTGTTAATGTAAATCTGTGAAGGTAAACATTAAAATGGGTGTAATTGAGTAATTAGTTGCAGTTTCTGTCCCAGGGCAAATTACCATAAGATAATTATTTACGTAGTATAATCTTTACACAGTATAGGCCATACCAAAACTAGACCAGGATCAGTTTCCATGGACAATGGCAAAACCCTATCAAAGTGACTATGCACTAGTTTGCATGGTGGAATTGGAATAAATTTCTATCTTGAGATGCAACACTGATGCAAACATATCCAAAAAGTCTCAATAATATACACTGATGTTAAAGACTTTAACCTGGTAGAATATATTTATCTCAGATGTTAGGTATACACTGAAAGCGTAGTACTTTAAACGCCATAAGTTAAACATGTTGGTCCTGTTAAATAAACGTTTTGAATTCGAGTATATGAGTGTAATGATAATACACAACATACATCACAAGTGTGATGTAACAGCAGTGTATTGAGGGACCAGCAAGTATCATTCACCACGTAACAGGAAGAAAGATTGTCCAGTAAATTAAATTAGTTGCATTTTCAGCTCTTACTCAAAGATTCTTAAATGATCTTGATGTTGACAACGTCATACTAACACAATAAATCGCTATCTTTCTGTCTCATTCTATTTAAGTTCTGGTTCTGTGTTAAGGCACTTGCACCAGCCAAACCTAGTCTCCAGTGTATAGTGTTTTGTTTCACTTTACCATTGCCTTTAATTTAACTCTGTAATCTTCTAAACAGGTCTTACCAGCTTTTCATCTGTTGTTTGGTCTTTATTAATGTTTAATGGTGTTTCTGATAAAAACATTTAAAACCTGTGACTAGCTAAAGAAAAGTTACTCAACTGCATGACTACAGTTGTGCTACATAATAGTTGAGTTATTACTGATGAGGATTAGCCATTTGTCTGGAATCGAATATGGATAAACAGTTTCTTTGCCCTAAAAACATTTTTTTGTGCCAGAGTACCTCAGATGGCGATTATAGTCCATTTTGGATGATGTAACTTGACATGTTGGCCACACAATTTTTTTCATGGAAGGGACAATATGTTATGACGTAATGATTTTGAGTTAAGTCATCCATTGTGGTCAATGACAAATTTAAACTTATGAAATGTGATAATGTTGGGGAAAATGCAACTTTTCTTCTGATATGTATTCTGCATTAGCTTGCCAGATTTTTAAATTATAAAGATGCATTATCACTTCCTTGTATGAATAATTTATTCATGCACTCCAATGGTTTTTGCCTAATATTTAGATTGCCATCAGTCCATAATGTAAATGCGTAATATGAAAGTGATTACATGCCAAGAGAATGGGACAAATGTTTACTTATCAAACACAGACGGTCCATAAAGCCACTTCTACTGTTTGCATGAGCAAACATACTCTTTGCCCTAGAAACCGCTCCAGTATGATTGTATGATACGTGCAACTTTTCAGGACTGAAAGAAAGTGGGACTCTATTGATTGTGTTCACAAAAATTTTATGGTTATATATTACTGGTTTATTTTCTTAATATATGTGCAACCATTGCCTAATCTTGTAAGAAGCAGTCCTTGAGCGTAAGGAGTTATTGTGACGATTTAAACATAAGCAGTTAATTCCACACAATTGATTGGTTTATAACCTCCTGAGACCCAGGAATTCAAATTGGTCCTCTGTGGAGGACATAAGCTTTTGGTCCACAACTCTGAAGCCATACATGCCACTGTGTTAAATCTTGTTGGCCCTTACAGAGGACATCCTGGGCTTTCCAATGATATGATATGTGTGGGGGTGGGGTTTTGATTTAATTCTCTTCCTGATTGTTTAAAATGGCTTCCATCCCTGTTAGCACATTTTATAGAAAGAAGAAAGGCAAGTATACTATTGTGTAATTCTGAACTTTGTGAGTGTAATATTCAGATTGCTTCTAGTAAATGAATATCTAAGGAATAGTTGGGTGACTTTTCAGAGCAAGTTAATTATTTGTTGACATAAAACATAACTTGTTTATGTGTGTCCTCCATAGAGTCATAGATTTGTCAGATGAGGAGGACCAAGAGGGAGAGATTGACGTTGATTTTGAGGTTGGGAGTTCAGGGGAGAAGGCATCAACTGAGGAAGAGGACAGTGCTGTTGAGGATGCAGGGGTGGTCGCCCACTTTGGACCAAAACTAACACAAAGGCTTCTGAGATAAGATTAGATAGTTAAATACAGTAGATAGATAAGAATATTTTTTAGATGAACTATACCTTTTAGTGGACAGAATTAATGTATTTATGTATCTCTTAAGATTTCTGCCTGTGCTGGAAGACTTCGGAGATGCTGTAGTCTGTACTGCCCCAAACTGTGTAGACTGGGCACCATCAAAATATTTTGCAATACATTGACAACATGGTTTTTGAGGACATGTTCAAGTGTCCAGACCCACAGTGGTGGCATAATACAACACCAACGTGGGGAGGGTTGATATGTGCGATGAAATGCTTAGCTTTTATAGAATGGCTAACTGCACAAGGAAGTGGACTGTACGCACAATCTTACACTTCTTCGATCTGGCCATCCCCAACTCCTATTTAGAGTATAAGGAAGACAGCCAAGCTTTGGCATGACCTGTGAAGAACATTCTCCAATAGCATGACTTCAAATGCCTCTTAGGTGAGGAACTGATTGCCCTGTTGCAGTCAGGCCAAATCAATCTAATTGAATCTGATGCGTCTAATGATGAGAAAGTTCCATCACACAAGAGAAGGAGGCCCCAGCCAGATAAGGAAGTGAGAAAGTATGGAGCAGTCCATTTGCCACAGACGATGGACAATCATAATATTTCCAGGTACAGAGCAGAAAGGTGCACTGGAAAAACCTGCATAAATTGCATGAAGTGCAATATGTACCTTTGCAATTCCAAGAAAAAGAACTGTTTCATGGACTACCACAAACCAAAACAGAACTAACACACCTAATTAAACTATACTAATCAGCTAACTTTTGATTACTTTAATAAGGTGCCTGGAAATCGTAACCACTGGCTTAAACGATTTAGCCATTTTTCTTTCTTAACCGTATTTTATGTTACTTTGTGTTACTTTATAACATTCAATAGAATTCAATTGAAATTTAAAGCACTAAAAGTGATCAGATTTCAGAGGTAAATGTAAAACTCGAAATGTGTTTAAATGTTCATATTTGCCACAACACAGTCCTGATGTCCTCTCCAAAGGACGTACTCTAAGACATAAATAAAAACATGTTTTGACATTTTTTTAATTGTAAAGATATTATGTCACTCCAAGGAGTTATGTAATTCAAAAAAGAAAATAAATTCAAATACTAAAATAATATAAAATAACTAAAAATAATTCAAATGTAAATACATTATGATTAAATAAATTCAAATGTTCTTTATTTTAAATTCTATTACAAATTCTCAGTGTTATAGAAAATACAGAATTATATATAAAAAAGAGAATGATTATATATTTAAATAGACATAGAATGGCTTTCATCCATCGCATCAAATAGAATATGTACAACATAATATACATGAACAGGGCTAAAGCTTAAGAAAGTAAGCCGATGGACACCCACTCCCTGTAGGTCTGTTTACACTTTAGGTCATGCCCACCTTAGCTGTACCCACACTAAAAGAAAATACCCCTCTAGCAAAGTTGCACTGAAACTACAGAAAGGGTGTAAAAGTGCTTGTCTTAGCAATGCAGCGGTCGCTCTAACATGTCACAATATGTCATAGGACAAAAACGTAATTGAAGATACAAACAGGATAAGATAAAACTAAAAATCAAAAAATAAGCATGCTATAAATAAAATATAAAACGATTTTGTTCAGCCATGGAAAAGTTTGGTCATAATTTGAGCCAAAAGAGAAATAGATGCCAAGTTGTCCTGATTTATCTGGGGGTAAAACATTTCTGTCCCAATGTCTCAGATCTATGGTGAACAGTGGCTTGCTGTGATGTTCAGCAATTAAACAAGGCTTGTTGCAAACTAAAGTCTGTGCTGTTCAGAACCTTATGTGAAAAAATACATACACATTTATAAAAAATATAATTTTTGAATAACTATCAACATTTTTTTTTAATTTTTTTTTTTTTTAACCCATCTAAATATTACAAAATAAGGCAAACAATGACATTTTTAATGGTTCAACTTAAACTATTTCAGTTGAGATCGTCATATTTTTCTAATAATATGGAATGTATTGTTTGCACTTTGGGTATTCAGGTTTAATAGCAGACAAAGTTCTAGATTCATATGACACAATGAATCTTTTGCAAACATATATAATTTGATCACCTACTACTGGAAAGATATTAAATTTACATCACCCCTGTAAACTTTAGACTTTGAAAGTTATAAATGCCAACGTGCATCAGCACATGCTCATTGACCCACCTGCCTACCAGACCTTCACATGAGCAGACGCTGAGGCAATAGCTAAATGTTTGCTCATGTTGCTGAAAAATGACCTTGGGTTCATAAACTCTGGAAGTCACCCAGCTGATTACATCGCTTGTGTGAAGATACAGTGAAGATGTTAATCAAACATGTTTAACATAAAATAGCTATACTGGCTGCTTCCAGTCTGGACAGACGGATTTTACCTGCTCTAACCACCTCAGTTCTGATTGGAATCTATGTATGTAAATATAAAGCACATCCTAATGCAGTATTATAAGGTCATCTTTAATTCAAATTAGAATATAAATTACAGCACCATTTCTGGGAAGCATAAATGATTGTAGAAGTGAAGGCTTGGCCAAACTTCTATGTGTTAACCTTTTAAGTTGGAAGACTGCAAAATTTCTGTTACCAATCATAAACTTTAACACCTAAAGTGATATCCAAAAGGTCCTTATTATGATTTAACATTTTCATAATCAGCAGCCTAGTCAGAATTGAAGTCATTGCCTTAAATTTCGAACATAGCTGAAGTATACATGTGATGCACGGGTATCTGTGTCTCATAAAACAGATATGACAGAATTTTCTGTTCAAAATCCCTGCATGACCTTAGAAATGCATTTAAAAAGAAGTCAGTGAACTTATTTGCCACCACTTCTTGAATATAAAGAACACAACCAGAAAGTAAACGGTCTCTTCAAGGCCTGAAAGAATGAAAGGAGGTAAAGACAGAAGCAATAAAATAAAATAAAAAAATTCGGTAGCTTAACGAGTCGGCCTGCAATCCAGACTTAAAAAGCAATAAAAACAAACAAACAAACAAGAAAACGTGAATGAAGAATCAGCTAAATAAAAAAATATATTAATTAAATAAAAAATATAAAATAAAATTAGGATTACATGCCCTTACCTTATTCATTTTATTTTTTCTTACTTTACAGTTGTAATTCCTAATACTTTTTTTACAGCAGGCTTTAATTTAAACGTGCTAAATACATTGTAACAAAAAATATAAAAAAATAATTTTTTTTTGTACTTGTTTAATTTCCAATCAAATGGTGGAAAACTTATTTTGTAAAATAAAAATGTTATGAGAGATACAATTTATTTTATTGCTATTATGATTACTATTAGTTTTTACTAATGTTCCTGCACTGCTACCTATTTTTCCTGTATCTGTATAATCTCTTTACACTATCCCAATTTTACAAATCTAAACATGTTTTTCTTTGTATAAAATACACAGTAGAAACTTTTCTTGTAAAACCCTGAGACATAGAATTTTTTCGTTTGTAAAATCTCTAAAACAAATACTATTAAAACCATTATTTATATACAGTGATTTATCTTTAAAACGTACACAAAAATGTTACAATATAGGCATTCAGTGTCATTGGATATTTATCTTGTTCTGTTTAAGTCCTTTGTGAAAAACTAACACTGTAAGTTGTCCAAAGCAAGCATAGCTCCTAATTTTTCAGTCTTTCAAATCTCTATGTTATAAAAGTGCCTATTATAATGTAGTTTTATGTGCACCCACAGGACTCCACTATCATGTCGGGGACGTCCGTTTTGACGATGCTGTGCTGAGAGTTGAAATAGACCATGGACAGAGGCCTGCGCTCTGTGGGAATGCAGCATGATGCTGTGGGCGTGTGGATGCCATTGATTTTGAGCTGACTGAAGACCGTGGCGTGGAATGAAGATGCTATGCCAGGGGATCCGGCCAGATGTTGGGGGCACTGACCCATGCAGTAGTTCATGTGGTACCCTTCAGGTGCTATGATCCACTCATCCCACTTGATGTCCTTAAATTTGATGTAGAAGTCTCTCTTGCAGCACACGGTCACCTCATCTCCACAGCGCAGCGAGCGCTTTCTGATCGAATGCTTAGAGTGGTCGTCGCGCCGACGCACCTGGGCCACCATGAAGGGCTGGTTTACCTTGTCAGCCGAGTCATCTAAGGAGCAAAGGTTCCTTCCGTTCTCCTCACAGCTGACCTCGAGCCGGAGTCGCCGCTGACCTCCGTCCAAGAAGGTTTGCAGCGTCCGGGTGATGGGGAAGGTATGCCAGTTATTCTCCTTAACCTCCAGCATCTTTTCTATCACCAGAGTGCGATTGGAGCCTGAGGTCCCTTCATCCGCTGAGAGGAAGACCCGGGCACGGAGGCGGGAGCTCCGGTGAGGATCCTCAGAGGAGTGAGCATAGATCCACAGAGAGGACTGAAGGACCTGGATGCTCTTGCCACGTTCCTGCAAAAACTGAAAGGTAAGGCTAAGGCTGGCCTTGTCACCGCTGTCTGAATCATCTATGAAACAATGACAATTGAAAAACAAACAGACACAGTTAATATTTGGAACAGTTTAAGAGGTTGTTACTTTCAGGCCTAAATGGAATATGTTAGTTTTTCTGAAGTTAAGTAAACACACCATCAATATTCTCCTAATAACAATCAGAAAAGCACAACGTGCAAATGTATTTCATCCCTTTCAAGATGATAGATAAACCTAAACAAAACTCTATGGACCCTTTGGGCTTCAAATCCAGGTTCAGATGTAACAAATCTAGACATTTAAATGCCTCACAGTGCACTGTAAAAGCCATCATGTGAAACCAGACTGAGCATAGGAGCAAGAAGAACGTTAACCAAAGAAATCAGGCAAGAGGCCTATGGTAACTCTGGAGGAGCTGCATAGATCTCCAGCTCAGGTGGGAGAATATTTTAGTAGGACTGTCGGTCATAGGCTGTAAAATTTTGACCCACATTGATAGAGTAGCAAAACACTGCTGAAAGCAAGCCATAAAAATCCCTGTGTTCAGTAAGCTGTCAGAGTAGATGGGAGGATCTCTGTTGTTAAACCCGAGGCTATACTGTAAGAAAACCTGTTTTACTAGAAACTAAGCGAAAGGTTCACTTTACGGTGACACAAAAATTCAAGGCGAAAGAAAACTGTAGATTTTAAAATAAGAAAATTTGTTTTCTTCTTGTATTTTCTTATACTTTTCTATTTTATGATGTTTCAAAAATATTTACTCTGGCTGGAAGAAATATAATTTAATTACACAGTTTTTTATTTTGCCCAGAGAACAGGCAGGGTTTATCTCATCGTTTTTTGGTCTGACCTGTTCTAAAAACTGACATTGTCTTGTTTGGGCCTCTGGGTGCATAATTAATTATCCCTATAGGCAATTATAACTGATAAGTGCAGGACTTTACAATTCTGATGTTTTAATTAAGTTAATTTGCTAAGAAGTTTGAAAACAAAACAAAAATATTCTGTGTCAATATTTTTGAAATCTTGATGACTGCTGATGGGGTGTAGTGTTTATCTATCTTCAAAATTCACTTACAAGGTATGTGGCTCCTGAATAATCCTGTTTCTCTCTATACATTTTGAAGACTATAGATACTCATAATTAATCGAATGAGTACAAAAATTACAACCGAAAAATTAATCAAACGGGAGACCTGACACATAAACCCCGAAATCATCATCAGCACCAACTTGAACCAAAAGCGTGCTCGGGTACAGGGTTCCGAAATCATGTCAGAAAAGCTTTAGAGTATGAAAAATGAAGGCAAAACTTACTTATATCTGGAAAGCTCACTATTTCATAGCCTTGGTCTTTGGTGGGTGAGGTGTTTTGTAGTTCCAGGGTGCCATCCTGTCTGACGCGCCCCGAGTGCAACTTGCGCAGCGCAGTGAGGAGCGCCGCTTTGGGCACCGTCTGAGTGATGTTCGGTCTCTCTTTCAGGTGCAGCTTCTCCAGAAGTTGCTGTTTGGCGAATTCTATCATCATCCTCTCTTCTGCGTCTTTCTCCATCGCCGGTAAGCCGCAGGACGCGCACGCTGGGGAGCCGCTGACCCAGAGCGCGTTTAGCAGCAAACTTGTCAGCAGAAGCTGTGAAACAACTGGGAAGCACATCGTCATCCTCCCGTATGAACTAATAATAAAAAGAAATGTGTCTTTGGAGTTGTAGTAAGTTGACTAATAAAGCTCGTTTGAAACTTCTCCTCCTCTGAGTGCTTTCTCTCCACCGAGTGTCAGAGGTTCTCTTTGGCAGCTGTGGCACAGAGAGGGCAGAAGCCGGAGAGGCAGAGTGGAGTCTCAGCCTCCTGATGCTGCAGATATCTGGGGTAATCCACCAAAACTGGTGACACGTTGGAGAGAAGCACCAATGAGCGCATCGGGGCACCGGGTAAATTACGCATCACCGTCCTCTCCCACGGTCACTCACACACACACACACACACACACAACACACGCGCTCACACTCTCACACGGTGGAGCTTGGCTCACGCTCACTTTTACTTCAAAGCTGTGATCTCATTTTATGGCAGCCTGGTGAGTGCGTAAAGTTACTGATTTATGGAGATGGGTCTGAAATTATCTACGTGCCATGTTGTGCGTTTTTTGGCGCGACCATAACAATCCAAAGCGTTCAAAGTAGCAGAGGTATGCCCTTTAACCCAGTTCCAGAATGGTACCCGAGAGGCACGATCAGCCAGGGACTGAACTGTTGTTGAGCATGTGAGAAAGGGCTGGGCTGCTGAAAACAGGTCCTGTCATGTTGAGCGCACGGTCGCTGCGCTTTCACAAGCAGCAGGAGGAAAATAAAAGAGGGTCAGCATAAGAGCACCTTCTTCAAGCTGCTACAAGTTATTCTGGTGATGTTTACTTCAGAGAGAACCCAAAAACTTTAGAAAAATATTCACTAAAAAGCACTTTAGGACTTGAGTAGTCCCAGTTGTCCATTAGATAATACAAAATACAAATAATTTAGGTAAATATATAATGCCCAAATGATCCCAAACACCTGCAGCTCTTATGGAGTTCCTAATGGAAATTACATTTTTATAAAAGGATACAAACTTGAATGAATCCATATAAACTTTGAGATTGTTATATTTCTAGTTAATTGTTTGTACCTCAAGGCGAAAAAACTAAATTCTGGCAGGAAAACCAAAAAAAGTTTTCCCAAGTCACTGACACGAGATAAGACTTGTTGTCTGCCGACATGTGGAGAATGGGAATTACTGCAACTAAACACACAGGTTGTCCAAAGGGTAATGTGCACCAAGCAGAGAAACAGGTTTAAAGAGGGGAAAAAATAGGAACAAACAAATACTTATAAGAAACATTTAGATTTCTTTTTCATTTGAATTAGAGTCCAGTAGGTTCAAATTATTCACACTCTGGTAAGACAAAGGTTTATTTATTTTTCTTTCAACTAAAATGTTTTTACTTGTTGGAAATAAGACAGACATCTCTCAAAATATTAAGGAAATGTAAGTTATTGATGCAACACTGCTTTACAGGGAGTCCAAAGAAACGACAGGAAAATTATAATCTTCATTACATTATATGTCACTCACTTGGAAGCCTTGCCTAAAACAAAGAATAATGCTAATCTTAGCGATGGTACAAATATAAAGAAAGCATTTATTTGGATTAAAAAAAGTTTGTTTTCAAATAAAAAAGAGAAATCCACAAACCAAAACAAAACATGTTCGTTAAATTGTAAAGATTAATTTAAAGGTAAATCTTTATAAATAATTTTGGGCCTAGGAGTGCGTGGCTAAAAAAATTTACATTTGAAGTCTTAAAGTCAGATTTGTCTTGACTTTGACAGCCATTCATACGTGCATTATCTGTCTTTTAGTATGTTTAGATTAGTTTTTTTCCAGGTTGAAATTATAAAACATCGAAACTTTAATGATAAAAAAACAAAACAATAATTGTGTAAATAGTTGTGTTTAACTGATATGAGGGAGTTGGACAAACTATGTAAGTGCAATCATGAAGAAGTTACTCAACTTTAGCACCACTAAGCAACCTGGTTTGAAATAGCTGGGTGTTCCAGCAGGACGATGAACCCAAAGTCTTCAAAACTAACTTTAGATATTATAAAGAAAACAAACATCAAGCTGCTGAAATGGTCCCTAAAATGTATTTAAACTGCAGGAACTATTCTTAAAAGCTGCCCTGCCAATACCAGGAAACCAAATCACTTTACATTTGAACTTTGCAGGAAGTCTGTTGCTTACTGTAAAACAAAAATGCTTCTCTTTGACTTAATAAGAAACATGTTCTTAAAATATAGGTGGGATACTACATGCACTCTAAAACAAAACAATTTTGTCTCACTGTCTGAGAATAAATTAACTAATCATTTTTGTTTTTTTAAAGTCAGAATAATCAAATATATTTAGCGTAGTTTGTAATTATACACAGATTGATATTAACCCCTTATTTGTGGTAACTAATTATTTTTAGGTTACGTCTAATTAAAACCCAACGCTTGCAGAAAGATCAGAATATTACATTGGATCAACAACAATGGCAACAAAAAACATTTTTAATACATGAATGTGAGCTCAATAAAAAGTCGGTCTTTTTTCAAAATGTAAACTAACAAGTCTCTTTGTAATGGGTATTCTAATTTTCGTAGTACTGTACATCTAAGTAGGTTTTCTTAAAATAAACTTTTGAAATCGAAATATGACCTGATGGTTTAGATGTGTTACTCACAGACGTATTTTCAGCTTTACTCAAACAATGTTGACGAAATCAAGTTTAGGGCTTTGAAATAAACATTTCCAAACATTGATATGGTTGTTTTGTTGTAACCACTTTGGTTTTATGCTTACGACTACTGTCCATTTAAAACAGTTATTATTGCTCAACAATGGCTGGTTTGCTGAGAAGTTGCTTCGGTATTTTCACATATTGGTCCGTGTCCAAAGTATTTTATGAAGGCAGCAGTTCCTCCTGTGGCAAAATATATGCTCAACATGGTGCTGTCAATGCCAAGCTTCATATTTTGGATCTCACTCTCAGTTAAACTTTCTGACTTGCTTCATAAAGCTACTTTATGCATATTTTTATTTTGATTTGTAGTTTATTCATGTGGCGGCCATAGGGTGAGATGAACAGAGCCAGCATCACCAGTTAATAGTAAGGCAGCCAACAGAAAGAATGTCCTACCATTTTAAGTATTTCACACTGGCCACACCAGTTTTGCTCTATTCTGTGGCATACTTAACTGTGTTCAATGAGACTGCATAAGGCAATAAAGTCAGTAACCTCAATACCCCCCAACTACTAACTCTGAGGCGGCATCCACTCTTTTTAATTTTGTCATAATATTATTTAGCTAATTTTGGTAGCTTTAACTACGTTTTATTGGAAACGCTTTAGTCAGATTTAATATCAGTGAGCAAAAAACAAAACATGAACATAAACCTGTATGAATATGAGTTATTCATTTTTGTTACATTGTTTGTTGTTCTATCATAGAGCCTGTAATCGGAATGCCTCATATTTCACCATTAAAAGCCCAACCTTAAGATCCAATCAATACTTGTTGTGTAAAATATACTAATCAACACTCTAGAGAAAGATTACACAAATAAGTCAGAATCAGAAAGAGCTTTATTATTTGACAAACAAGGAATTTGTTTTGGCCTAGCTGGTGCGTAACAAACAAACCCAAACACTGAGAACATATGAAACAAAAAAAACTGCTAATAAATAAGACTGTATCAATGGAACAGTTGTAATTGCAGGCAAAAG
>JAVLVB010000591.1:2359863-2435834 GCA_032876305.1 Orestias chungarensis | reverse complement strand
ATATATATATATATATATATATATATATATATATATATATATATATATATATATATATATATATATATATATATATATATATATTTAATTTATAGTTGGAGTAAATAAAAAAAACTTTATTTTGCATCTACTTTTGCCTGCAATTAAAAACTGCACCAGTGATACATTCTTGTTTATTAGCAGTTTTTTTGTTTTATATGTTCTCAGTGTTTGGGTTTGTATTGAAACAGTTCTATGTAGGAAATTAAAAAAAAGAGTTTTGTTAAGTCTGCCACCTGTCAAGTCCCGCCCCTTGACATCAGAAGTAGCCAATCAGAAACATGATAGAGAGGAGCAGGAAAGAACCAACGGAACGTCCTTGGCTGACTGACAAACACCTGCTATCGACAAGGAGGACACCCCATCCTTCTTTTTTCGTAGTTTAAAAATTTCCTTCGTTGTTTTAATTTTATTTTAAAACGCCCTTACAAACTTTCTCTGTACTCTGAACGTCTCCAAGCGACGGAGAGGTACGTCGCTGACGTCAACAGTCAGTGAGGGGGGGCGAAAACTGACGCCGACTCACTCAAGCCGAGAAGAAGAAGAAGAAGAAGAAGAAGAAGAAGAAGAGGAGGGGGGGGGACTAGTGTTTTGTTTATTTATTTTTTTCCCCTTTAATTTCTATCGTTTTCTGCTTTAGTATTTTGTTTGTGTTTGGCGGTGTTCCGTTGACGGTGCCGACTTTCCCAGCCCTCGCTTTCCTGCTGGCCGTTAACTTTCGTGGCGCTGTCCGCTCACGCGGCGCTATTTTGACAGTCGGATCGCTGCGATCCAACTCAGGCTAGCAGCAACATCACACTAGCAGCGGTAAGTCATCCTGGAAGCTAGCGAAGCTAATCCCCTCGTTTAATGGCACGGTAGTACTGGGTCTGGTTTACAACCACGTTCGCATCGCTATAGAGACATTTCATCTTGCATGTTATAATGTAAATAATAGATTTTTATTCATTTATCAGGACTGGCACATTGAAAAGAAAGGGCTAGCTAGCCGCGCTAATATTAGCTCGGTGGCTAATTATACTCTTTAGAGGAAGCAGGCTAGAGTGAGAAGGTAGCTATTGTTAGCGGCTAATATTTTGTGGTCAACTCCTCAGCCACGACTGACCATACTGTCGTTTGCTCTTCACAGTGAGCACTTTAAAGATTTTCCACACCGGAGTCTAAACTCGCGTTCACCGAAAGGGTAAGATGAACCATCAGGATGGCTTTAGATCTATAATCTATAATTGATGATCTACTATATTTAGTCCCATTTGCAATGTAACATGAAGCTCCATCTTTAAAGTCCGCGTTCTGAATGGCAGACACGAGATTGGTGAAATAGCTCACAATCTGTGGAAGATGCTGCTGAAACTCGGCGGTCAAGTGACTAAACAGGATATTAAGGCACTTACTGTTCTGCATGGATCCAAATGTTTGATTTAGGACACATATAGAGGCATGCTTAAACCACATTGTGGATGGTTTCAGTATGTCGTATATGCCTGAGCATTCTCATATATATATATATATATATATATATATATATATGTATAATGTCCCATATTATAATATTTTAGGGATTATGTGAAAGATGAAGTAAAATAACAGCAGTACAAAGTTGGCAATTAGATGAGTAGATGAGCTTTTGTTTAGAAATTGTTAATTTCTCTTGATTAAGTTGATTACTTTAATGTTTTTTCCTTGTGCTGGTGATTTAATGGCAACTTGTAATTTTAATAATATATGTTTATATATTGCATCTTTATAAAGAAACTATACATTTAAACTAAAATCAAACACAACTACCTTTATTCATTAAGTTTTGATTTAATAATTGAGCACTACCTTTGTACAGTTAAATGTTTACTGGTTACAGTCGATCACTCTGGGATCTACTTACTAGTTAGGCCCTTGATCCATCTTTTAAACATTTTTTCGAAACTCCCTTTGGGTTTTGGAAATGGAATAAATTGCATTGCACTCTATAAACGAGCTGAGTAATGGGTGTCAGATCTCCATGTTTCACACTGACAAGGTTTAACCATTTTTTACGATTATCTTTTGCCAAATGTTTTTGACTGCAGCATGTTTGCAATGATGAAGCCCAGCAATGTTGTAGGTGGTTAAAAATGGCTTTGTTACTCCAGGTAAGGTTCAAACTGTCTCAGATATCTCCAACTCCAGTCATTGATAGTTTATCCACTGCAAATTTTAGATAAATCCCCACTCTAATCCGGTAGGATCATAAGATTTATTTACCAAATTAAGTTTTGCAAAAACAAGAAAACAAGTTGGTTTTTTCCAATACATGTAAGAATTGCAGGATTGTAGCTTGCTTTATTAAAAAAGATGTGAGCATTACAAGCAGAACCACATTCAATGGGAAACAGCCATGAAAATCTGTTCTGTATTTATTAGGCTTTTATAATAACTAATTATTTCTATTGAAACTATCAGTATCTTGGCTCTGGTGCAGGCAAGCTAGTTGTGTTGTAGCACTAATTGTTTCTCACTCCAGAGCAAAGAACAGTTGACATCATTGACTTTGATTGAGAACAAACGGGACTACAAAACACTTTTGTACCCTATTTAAAAATTCAATACATTCAAAATGTTTAGAACAAAGTGCTTTTTAGTAATTGCTCCACCTAGTACGTTGATTTGAGTCCACATTAAGGGGTTTTTAAAGTATATATTAAATACTACTTATAAAATGTGACACAAGCTATCTTTATGGAGTAAATAAGTTACACTAAGACATGTTTGGAGGAGAACAAAAAAATTCAGCTGGTGGATGCGGCTACAAAAACAGTGATATAACGAAATGTTAGTGGAAATGCTTGGTGATACACCAACATAGCACTGCTGTAGGGGAGAAAGAAAACCAGAGCTGTTTGTAAACTCGAAGTAGATCTAGCATCACTGTCTTGTTTAATAAAAAAGGGGATGCTGTAGCTAATATTTCAACTACTAATTGTCTAAAAAATGTTTTTATTGAATGTATAAGTTGAGGAGGGAAAGTCATTGAGAAAAAATTATCTATAGTAAGATCTGGTAAAGGTGAGTCATTGAATCCACAATCTACTGTTGCTAAGGCCACCAGTGGGTGAGAGAAAATAATCTGCTTCTTTGACAACATATTTTTCCCCTTTTTACCCGTCGGTTTGTGGATCTTTGTGTGGCACCTTTCTCTCTTGCATGAACAGTTGAAATGCATCTAAAACGATTTGTTGTATTTTGGATTGTAAATGCAAAACATTATTTGAAACCATGTATTTTTTTCCCAAAAATAATATTTATATAGGATAAAGTTGTCACTGTGCAAGTAGGATCTATTCTGTATTGATAGTATAAAAACACTTGATTGTAATTATGTTCGATCAGTTTGTCAGTAAGGTATCCGTAACAGCTTCTGTCTCTGAATCTGTGTCTACAGCAGCATAAGTAGAAGAGTGTCTTTTTCTAGAGAGATTTGAAGAGCTATTTATAGAGCTCTGCCAAAGCACCAAGCGTGGTGCTGTTGCTGCTGCTTCTGTCTTCCTTTTACCACCCCTGAATCTGTTCATCTCCATCCCATTTGTTCCCCTTTCTTTCATGTTCTTGCAACTCTTTGCGTTTCTGTTTTCGGTGTTTTTGTGTATTGCTCATATCAATCTTTGCTTGTTTTATATAAATTATTGATCAGAGCTGAAGACTATTGACAGGCTTGAGAGTGAATATGTCTCACCTAAGTGTCAGTGATACAAGAGTGGAGGGTTCTCAGAGAACAGAAAAAAAGGCAAAGCTGTGTGTATGTTGATTCCAATATTTCAAAAGCTTTTGATCGGTTTGTGTGTGTTATTTATTAATAACGGTTTTCTACTGCTGTAGTCTTTACTCGCCTTTTAAAAAAGCTATAATTGTACATAATACTTTCAAGATAAAGATAGTTTCTTCAGATGTTAATTTTTTTGTAGAATTTGTAGTCTCATTAGCTTTAGAGCAAAGTTAAGCCTCATATCAAAACTGATCGGGCCAACTGCAGGTTTTGTCGTGTCTTTGGTGTATTCTTGCACACTTCCTCTTTCTTTGCTACTTTCCATATATAGCAGTCTGTTAAAAGAATACATCGAGTTGTTCATGTACAGAAGCAGCTGGACTAGTTTTTAGGCATTACGTGGCATTAGTGCATGGCATCCCCTTTATCCCAGTCATGTGGTCACCCTAAGACAAATTTGTCCAGGGTAATGCTGGGATTACAAAGTCATCAATTGGTGTGTTGCAATATAAGGTTTTCAAGTTTTTAGGTGAGCATCAGTTCAAATTGTCTGTCTGTTAAAAATAAACTAACAGGAAAAAGATTTAAAGCATGCAAAAGTAATTTGTTTTGAAATGAATTACAGATTATTGGCATTGCCCCGACTGTCATTTGTGCCCATGTATAAATAGTAGTTCCTTTGACCACAGTTACCCACAGTTTTTGAAGTTCTTGAGAAGAGGTACTCCCTCATTCTACTGGGGGACCTCAACAAGATGCTAAGACCTAGAGAGGTCTTAACAAGAGGAACAGCCCACTGTGTTGTGAATAGGAGCAGTCTTTCGTTATTGGACTTATGTGCTTGTCACAGATTGTTCATAACAAACACCAAAAATAAGCATGAGGGTGTCTTAGCGTCGCAATTCAGAGCTCAACATTGCGGTCACTTCATCTGATCTTCTACCGCATGTCTTGAATGCTTGAGTCAACTGATCACTACCTGGTGGTAAGTTGAGTCCAGTGGTGGGGCAGGATGCCTGCTAGACCTATGAGGCCCAAGGGGACTGTGAGGTTCGCCTGGTGGAGACTGCAGTTAGAAAGAACTTCAATTCCCACCTTTTACCTGTTTTTGCAGCAGCCCTAGCACCTGAGGTTGACATCTGTGATGAGGGATGCTTTCAAGCTGCAGAAGAAGTCCTACTGGGCTTGTGGGACTCAGGAAGCTGTCTACACCTGAATATGATTCACCATCATTACTGGTGGTAATAGTGATTCTGGCTTTGAAGCAGAATGTCGTGAGTCACGGGCAGAGCACTGAAAAATGTAATGGCAAATGGCCTGTACTTGTAGCAGAGGTGAGGTGGTGTCAAAGCCTGTTCCTCATTGCTGTCCGTCAGACTTTTTTCCACAGAGAGATAGACTTTGTCAAGGTTGCCCTTTATCACCAATTCTTTTTAGAAAATTCATGGACAGAAATTTTAAACGCTGCCAAGGGTTTCAATTGATCCATTTTGATTACCTTAGTATTGGATCTTTGCTTTTTGGAGATTATGTTGTTCTATTGGCTACATTAGACAGTCACCTACAGCTTTTACTGGAATAGTTTCCAGCCAAGTGGGAAGTGGCCTGGCTAAGAAACAACCACTTCAAGCCCTAGACCATGGTAAAGAAAAAGTATAGAATGCCTTCTCCATGTCAGGAAACCAGTAGAAACTTTTCTCCACTGCTTCTCTGGGCTCTTCCTGAGAGAAAGCGGGAGAAGCTCTGTCATCCTAGAAGAGCCCAGAGTAGAGCCTTTGCTTCTCCCCTTTAGGAAAAGTCAGTAAAGACAATTGTTCGCTGGTTCCTCCTTGTTGCCAAAAACTAGCTGGAGGGACCATGTTCCTCAGCTGGCGTAGGAACACCTTGTAATTCTCCCACAGCCGCTGTGAAGACGGAGGTCTGGGTCTTGTTTAGTCTGTCCCCTGCGACCCGATTCCCACATAAGCAGAAGATGGCGGTTGAATAAGATGTGTAGCAGGGGCCAAATGGTCATCTGAATTGACAGATCTGATCACTTCATATTAAATGCACTTTTAAAACAGTAAGGAAATACTTACATGGCACAAAAAATGTGCCATTTAGAACGGTTCTACATTGGATAACTTCCAGGACACAAATCTTAGTTGTATAAAGTTTTTGATCAGTTAAGCAGCAGTGGATGGAACCTTTATTCTGTTAATAGCTGTAAATCCTTCAGCTTTTTTCTTTGAATTATAAAATAATTCTTCAATGAAACCAGATTAGATTCTTCAGAAGGTGTTAACTTGTCATGGGGTAGAAAAGTTTTGATTGTTGGTTTATTGTGACTTCATTTATGTGTTCTAGAAATGTCATATAACAGATCTGTTGCGATGACCAATACATAGTGTTGTATTTACTCTTCATTTAATCTTAACATTGTTACTTTAATCATTTTTGCCGCCGCAGTATCTACAGAAAGTGTTTTACTTGTCAGAAACCGACATGGTCACTTCTGCTCGAAAGTAATGACGACCTGGACCATGGCAACACGCTTTAGTTGAAGCCATTCCCAATCAGACTTCTGCACACCAGAACCAGCTCCAGAGCTCCAGCCACTACCTTGCATAAAGTTTGCTGCGAAAAGGATTTTTGTCACTGGACTTTTGATTGCGCCCCTGTTCCACAGCATCTTTCAGCTGACGCTTGCAGTTAAGTGACTGCAGTGAGAACATGCTAATATGTCTCCTACCGGGAATAAGGTTCTTCCGTGCTAATGAGGGGGTTTCATTTTTTTCCCCTCCCCTTAACTCCTTTTTTTCCCCCTCTCCAAACATTGCTTCCCCCTCCACCCACTGTATGGTTTTTATTTTGACCATTGCAGTAGTGCTAGAGTTTCACCAGCAGCTGTCAGTACTTGAAGCTGATTCAGTTTGTCCAGACAGAGGCTGCAGATGATGATGGAGCTTCCAAAAACAGGAGAGTGATGAATGGCGCCTAGTGTGTCCACAGACTGTGACGTATCTTTTTTTCCTTTCAGAATGATACTAAACCTTGAACCGCATCTATCAGACAATAACCTTCACTCCGATCTGTCTTTACAGAGGAGTGCTGTTGAATCAAGAGACATGCTAGCTGATTCCAGCCTCCCTTTTAACAGCTGGATTTTAATGCCGCGCTTTGGCTGTCATTGCAACTACATTGTTACAGAGGCATAGAGCAAACAAGATGTGTAGGAGAGAGAGGGAAAATCTACAAGAAAGGGAGGGTTTGAGGAGCAGGGAGTGGTACAAACTGTGCGCATGATAGCATAAGAGTGGTAGGGGGGTAGTTTTGTGAGGAAGGTTTTCTCTTTTCCGCTGTTGTGCCTGTGCCACATTCACAGAAAAGAGGAAAGCCAGAAAATACTTTTTTTTTTTTTTTTTCTTTTTCTTTTGACCATTCTCATAAAACCAGTCACAAAAGCCAAGCCAACAGTACCTTGAGCATGGAGGGGAACGCACCAGGCGTGATGATGATGGGGAAAAAAAGTAGGATAAGCTGAGGATGGTGGCAGACCATCAAGTCTCATAAATATTTTCTCGGTAGCTGTGAAACATGGATTTCCTTCATTTGAACTGCTACATGCTGAGGTAAATCTTTAAAAGCTTGTCCTTTCTTTTTACCGTAGTAAAGTGTTGTTAGTTGTGGGACTCCTGTCTAAGCAGATGATCAACAAAGCTGTTGTCTACATGCGAGTGAGCTTATGGAGTGCCTATGTTACTGTGAGCTTTAAAAATCTGGTGTATAACTTAGTTTCTTCAATTTTTAAGATTATTCTGTCACTACTGGCATGTTTTTGTTCCTGCTCTATTTAAACTGCACAGATCACTAACTTTGCAAAAAAAGTAGACCATTGTTTCCTATCACTTAAAAACACACCTCCATGTTTAACCCATTTAATCTAGTCGTGATGTTGTCGGTGATTTTTACATTGATGCTTACAAATCAAGTTTGTGTTTACTGGTCCGGTTAGACGGCATGTATATACAGACAGTCCTGTTGTTTTTACTGAACCATTGATGAGGTAATAAGGAATTCCCTTCCTCTGTCTCTGTGTGGGAGGGTGTTGTTGGTCTGGGGAGGGGTGGAGAGTCACCAAGAACAAGGTGCTGCTCTGCAACACTGTCAGTTGAAGGAGGGAGGGAGGGAGGAAGTGAGGTGGGAAATTGGTTACATAAAACACATGGAAACTTATATATATATATATATATATATATATATATATATATATATATATATATTGCATTTGGGTACTTGCAATTGTGTCTGCACCTGTGTTTATAGAACACTGTGTGCAGGAACAGATTAGACAGAAGGTGAGAGGGAGGCTGCACGAGCTTGAGAAAAAGCACAACAACAGATCCTTGTTGAATAAAACTATTGCTATAAATAGCAATCCATCCTCATGGCGTGTGCTTTACAGGTTTAGAGCACCGAGCTTTTCCTACCCATAGCATTTAAAAAAATCAGGAGCGCAATGTTCTACACCATTTCATCCCTTCTTCATTCTGTTCTTTTTTTTAATGTTCACTTGGCCTAAATCTGTCTTGTGCTGTATCTGGCCTGTTTATATAATGAGCGTGTGCATCTTCCTCAGCATTAAAACAATTCATCTTCTGAATTCTCATGAGCACCTTGTTCTGTTTTTTTTGCCTTGCTTCGTTTTTGCAAAAAAGAAGGATTTAATGATAATTTTCTCTTGTCGGCTTGTTCTGTCAGTCCAGATGGGTCAGACTGGAGCACTGAAGGTTTTGCCAAACTCTACAGGGAGGGCTGTTGTGACTAAATGTAAATGTATAAATATGGGGGAAAAAACAAATCTTTAATCTTGGAAATAACTTTGTGTAAACTTCGATTTCATACTTTACAATCACAGGTTTTTGTTAAGGGAAGAGAAGAGAGACAAAAGAAGAAAAAGAATCTTCTGGCAAACTCAAAGTAACTGGTACTTCCTATTCCTTTAAAAGGAATGTGCTTTTACCGCAGTTTTTGTAGAAACTAAGATTTATCTCGGATATAACTGTTGTTATGATGGCGAGGACTTGTATGGGAAAGGGAAAAAAAGAGGGAAAAAGCTGAATATTTTAATTAGGCATGTGAAGGTTTTTTTTTATAACAGGTAAACAGATGGCACTGCACACTGCTGCTGTGACACTGCTGTCAAATCAGCTACGTGACCTAGAGACTAGCTTCTAATCAGAGCAAGAGCAGCAGTGGCAGACACACTTGCGTTCCCACAGTGATTATGAGCAGAGAGCAAAGCACCCATGAAGTTACCAATGGGATGTTCAAATTCAAAGGACTGATCAATACATTTTATTAGGGATGGGAAAACAAGTTTGTTAAATTTCTACAAGTTTATGATTTGCCCACCTTGCAACTTTTTGTAAGTTTTTATAGCGACAGAGTTGAAGCGTGGTTGGCTGGATCGTTTTTCAAGTGTGAGATTAGCAGGCTTGCGACACTTGAGCCTCGATCGCCGTTGTTGCATGGCAGGGTTGGGAGGCAGCTTATAGGTGTGCTTGGACCAAAATTGTGGAAAACGGAGATGCTTATCATTTTGCATAGTTAAAATCAACTCGCGGAGAGTGAATCTTGTTTTAATAACCGGCAAAACCGAAGGGCTGTAATGTTTAGTTTTTGTACTAAAAACAATCCGGCCTGGCAAATATTTTAGCTCACAACAATATCAACAATACACATTTGGCTCTTGAAATTTGTTATTTTGGTCAGTCGTTCAGCAAGAAAAGGGAGGAGGATACTTTTTCTTTTTGTTTAGAGTTGTTCGAAGCCTATCTATGTTACTAATGACAGTTTTACATATTAACACATTACATCAAAAAACAAAATGATGTTTAACCCCATAATGCAAAAGTTATGCGTTTATACACCTAATTAGCAAAACCTCTTAGTCTCATAAAAATGGCGTGTTTAGGGTAAATATTGCCTAAACCTCCATTTGTAGAGTTGTTCAATTCTTTTTGCCATTTAGTAATTTAGCTTACAAAGATGTATAATGTACAGAAAGCTTTGTTTTGTTCAACTATTCCAGTAAACGCTGCTGCTAAAAAGTGCAGTTACATGTCATTAGTTTTAAATGGTCTATATAACCTTGATTCTGTCTGAACTCTTAACATTAATCTATTGCTTGCAGCCGTATCCATTTTTATTGACCTGAAAAGATTTTGTTCTAACTGGACTCTCTGCAGGACAAGTTAAGCGTTATAAACAGTTCATCTAACTTAACAAACAAAGCTACAACTTGACTCACATCTTCCTCTTGTAGAGGGGCGTTCTCATGTGGAACAGTTTCCTAAAGTGCTTGAATGATTTTAATATGTGGTTTGTTTTGATAGGACTCTTTCATAATTTGGCTTGCAGCACCTATCAATGGTTTGTAGTGCATATTTGTTAAAATTGGTTTCGCAGCTTTATCAAATTATTATATTGTATTATCATAATGAAATATAATTTTTATATTTTTTTTACTTTATGCTAGGGCTGTGTTCTTTGATGTATGTGGTTCGCAGTAGTCTCATCACGCCTTGAACATTTACCTCTCAAAAACGTGGTTGAAACTAGTTGAGCTTTCGGGTTGCCGATGAGCCAAGCAAGCAAGGTTAGGCTGTTATACTTAAAGCCTTCATATATCATATAAATGCTTGTACAGGTAAACCTGTTTTGCAACAGAAGCTTCCAGATAAACTATTTTAGTCCTGCTGAGGTAACAGACGTACATGAAATTGCACCTCCCAACAATTTTTTTTTTAACTCATTTCCTACGGAAAGTCATTGCAAAAGGTTGAAACCTTGTTGTTCAATGTATCAATAAAATTAAATGTATCAGAAGGAAAAGATGTGGTAAGCTGGTCAGCTTATAAAGAAAAGTAAACAGACTGATAATTTAAACAAATCGTTTTCTTTTAGATTAGAGATTAATGTGCACAACCAGTAATTGTGTCCACACAAAAATAGGGAGTGTTTTATTCTCAGTCATATGATGTTTCTTTGGCTCTTTGTGATTAAATACTCTGGTCAATTTTAAAACCATGTACTGTAAGTTGAGAGCAAAGCGTTTGGCCGTAGCTTTATCCGTAAAGAAGCAGGAAATAACTTTAATAACATTTACAACAGACAACCAAGGAGCTGATTTGTGTCTTAATTCTTAGCTTGTTATGACGGAACATTTTGGTGTTAATATTTAAAAGTCTTGAATGATACCAATATAGTTTAATAAGTGAACAGGACAAATCGTTTGTAATGAATGCTTTTTCTTTTTTGTTGCATGTTGTCTGCATGTGCAAATCAAGAGGTAGTACAGCAATAACATGTTTTGTTTTCTGTAGATGTTGATTGCTAGTATGACTGATAGCTTTTCATATTTGTCCATAATCAATCTTTACGTGCATCGAGAGGTTAAATTGAACCTTTATTATATGTTTTTTCAAATGAAAAACAGTTTCTGCCACATATAAAAAAAGTATTCTTGCTTAAAATGGAAATGAACTTTGTCAAATATCTGCTCCCACTTGTCTTTGTTTATTCCAGGAAAAGCTTCTTGTGCTTTAAGTATATCTTGTTTGAATATATTATGAAAGCACAAGGCTGTCTCTGCAAGACCCGTGTTTGCTAACATGACCAACAGTGATGCAGCTGGAATTATCTGGACATTGACTTATTTTTAATGTGTTTTTAATGCATCTGTAGAGAACCTTGGTTGCATCTAAAAAATATAGTTTCGAAGGAATCCTGAAAACAAGTAAAAACTAATGTTTTTATCCTCATAAACTGTACTACCGTTCAAAATCTATAATAGCCTGTAAACAAGTTTTGATGTTATTTCTGTTATCATTTCATTTCACATTATCATAAACACATTTGTTCACATATGCTTGCCTGCATAAGCTTTATGGTTAGCAGTAACAGGAAGTGTTTAAGTAATGTTTTAGAATAGCATTACTATTCCTGAATGGCTCTCTTGATTTACTCTGATTGAACTGAATTATCAGACTTAAAATGAAGGTTTTTTGAAACCTGAAAAATAAAAAAAATGACTATGATAAAACAATTGACAACTATTTTAACCTTTAGTTTAACATAAATTCTGTACAACTCAAAAATAAAACGAGCACACATTTGACCCTGCTTACACTGATACTTTCAGTTCAGGAACCTTTCGGACATGAATATTATTCAATCTGATTAACTCCAAAGTTGTGCCTCATCAGGATTTTTCAGACTTATTGTAATATGTATCATAAAAAGCATTTATTACAGGCAGGATAGAAAAATTGAAAACAAGTACCGGACATTAGTAGGGCTGTAATGATGCTAAATCTTAAAATTGATACTAATACCAGGAATACAATATGACAATTTTAACTTCCCAGTGAGGGCCAAACTGGTGAGTATTCAACAGTTCAGACCTTTTTTTTTGGGTTTTAAAATGAAATTTCATGTACAGTAGAAATGGCTGTATGTACCTTATTTTCTTGTGCAATTACTTTATTTCATGATTGCCAGTGATTCCATTTGCCTGTTAATTTTCAATTGATGGAAATGGTACCCGGGTACAAAAAAGGGCTCATCTATCTGTGCTGATATTGTTAGAGAAATAATAACATTAATTTGGAAAATGCAAACTATATGCGCTGAACCTTTTGAGTTGTTCTCAGACATTAATGTAGTAGCATTACCTTGTTGTTGGCACAAATAGCTTGTGGCATCTTTTTACTCCTATTTATTTGCATCAGCAAATTGTTTATTTTCTGGATTGTATCACCACGTACCGTTACAGTATCCATAGTCAAGAAATGTAGGTTGAATTTAAATAAAAAATTAGAAAATGCAGAAGGAAATGGAAGATTTTAAGCAGGCAGTTCTTTGTGCTCTATTAGTGAAAACATTCAAAGCATAGACTTAAGTTTAATACAGTTAATACAGAATATGTGTTTATGTTTGGGATCGCCCAAAAACACCATGTTCATGTTGAAACATGGTGGTGGCAGCACTATGGTCTAGGGGTAGCTTTTCTTCTGGGTGGCTTACATTATGAACAGTTTGAAAAAGAATACGTTTTGAACTAAAACTATTTGTTGTCAGCTAGAAAGATTAGGGGAGTGTTTGTCTTTCAATATCGGGTTGTGTCTAAACATAAATTCCCATTAGATTGTGTGGTCATGAGGGGAAAATTATGGTAAGATTACCCTAGCAGGAGACTAAAACCCTGTATTTTTGCCGGGGGTTTGTAAACTATTGAGTCACTGTTTGTTGCTTTTTATGACATTTAAGTATTTGACTGGAGCGTAAAGATGATTAACCTTTAAGCTACCTACAATCTTTTCACAAGTGTTTCAAAAATACTTTAATGCTTTCTGTCCTTGCCTAATTAATCTTGAGGTACTACAGCATTATTAACATTAGGTTGCTGTTGAACTTAGTATTAAAAGCATATGTTAAAATAACCACAAAGAGGAATAAGTATAGTTGAGAATTATATTTGTTCAATTTAATTATTGTCACAATTTATTGCATAGTTTTGTGCTGTATTGCCCATCCGTAGCTGGAAGTGTCGCTTTGTTGACGTGATCTCAAGCTGTTCATTTAAAGGTGCAGCGTCGAGACATTAGACAATCTCTGGCCCCATCAAGACGTAGTGGAACAGAACTGTGTGCGGTTAGACCTTGTGTTTGGGAAGTATTCATCAGTCTGCTCGTTACAATAACTATGTGTGAATGACTCACCTTCTGATCCCTTTAACAGACCCATGATGTCTGTGTGGACACCTCCAAACCATATTTTGTTGCATGTGTGGGTTTAACTGTGTCTGTGTGATGAAGATGGCTTAACCAAGCTTTAAGTAATTTATTGTTTTTGCTGAGTTTTATTTTCATTTTTTTTATACCAGCAACTAAGGAAAAATTCACAGGGCCTTGTAATTGGGTGAAGCATGGCTCATGATAGTGAAGAGGAAAGGAAAAATATGGGGGTGTTGAGGGATATGGCAGATTTTCTCTTGGTGACAGAGCCTGTTGCCATGGAGCTGGTTCTCCCATTGGTGGAGGCACGGTCCAATCACATAAGAGTGCAGATTGTTTCATCATTGAGAAGTTTTTCCTCTCTTCCTGTCTCTCTATCCACCCCTTGCTCCTCCATGTTTCCCTCCTGTCTTCTCTTTCCTATCTCCTCCATTGCTCGCTGCTTCTCACACTGAAGGAAGCCGATAACTTACATAAGGTTTCTTTTTTCTTTCATATGTGCAGCGGTTGCCACCCAGTTTTATTCTGGGAAAGTGCTGGTGCTACAATCAGAGCCTTTGACAAACTGTAAAATGCTTTTTTTTTTTTTAAACAAAAAACGCAAGCTCAGTAAGCGGTTGCAAAATCAAAATTTATGAATTGAACGCCATAATTTGCCTGGATCTGTTCACAGAGTGCTTTAAATGTTTGATCTGCTTGGTAGCAGGCCAGCAGCTAAAGGGTCCCTGCTGATGTTAAATTTTTCATTGCTTCCCAAACTACAGTGAGACATTTTTCATTAGGGTAACACAGCTCTGTGCAGGTTAACATACATAAATACACCTTTTTACTTTAGTCACTTCTTTACTTTTGCAGGCATTGATTGTGAATACGTTTGTACAGATCGTGAGCTACAATTGTGTGTGCATATATAATTAAACCCCAAACCGTGAACGACCCTCAGATGTAAGATAGTAAGTCATGTAACCGTATTGTTAACAGCCAGTAAACATGAAAAAAACACTATTTTTATGGGCACAAATTGCCTAAGTTGAACATAAGGAACATTTTTAAAATCTCTTGACATAAAAATGTATTTAAATATCTCAGTTGGCAGATTTGTCAGATAGGAAATGTATTGTTATTATTATTATTCCCGGATCATTACCGTATGTTATTTGCAAAATTACTCTTTGTTATATTTACTGGTGGTTGAGTCATGCATTTTTATTTTTTTATTTTTTGCAAGCCTCACCATTATTGTTTAATGGAAACTGCCGTTTGTCCTCCCAGGCCTGCAGTAGCCTTATATGTTTTTATTATATCAGAGGGAATCGGTGGATGAAGGGAAGATTACAATGGTTATCTAACCAGAAAGGCTAGAAAACAGGAAGGTAGCTCTTTGGTAATTGGCTTAATAAACTCACCTGCCTATATATTGTTGTTTAAACAAGGGTTGCCTCACAGCATTACTACATGGGACAAAGTATGTGCCTTATTTTCCCTCAGTTTTTATACAAATGACTAAAACATCATTTTTCAACATCTATTATATTGAAATATTAATTACTTTCACAATCCTACGTATGTATGAAGCACATAAACATGACACCCAAAAGATATAACATAACCAAGCTCATAACCAAAGTGGTCCTGTATCCTGGTGCATGTTAATAATTTCCAACGCATTCTGTGTTGGAAACAGAACTGCCGCATTAAAAAAAAGAAACTTATCTGATGATCTTCAGCCAGTACCCATCTAAAAGTGTCTGAAAGCGCCATATGCCGCTTGTCCAGTGCCAGTTTCAGCTCCGCTCGCCTCGGTGGGTGTCGTTTTTTTTCACCGACCCGCTAAAGCCTGAAGGACGGGAGCACGCTGTCTTGGAAGGGTTGGTTGTGTGTTGCGCTTCACAACAGTGCGACCAAAATATGAGTTTGAAAAATGGCGGCGGTTGTTTTTCTGCTCGCTCTGCTTTTAAATGTAATCATGTTAGGGGCTTATCAGAGAACAGTATTCTGCTCACATCCCCTTTAGTACCTACTTAGCTCTTGTAGTGTCTACATCTGAACAGGGAGTAAGTACTAAGGCAAGCTTTGGTTATGGAGAAAATAAATGGTAGTTGACTGATTGGAGTAAACTAAAGCCTTTGGAGAAGCAGCAACACTCTCCCTTCAATCGCACAGATACAAACAGAACTTGAGAGGATCGTTGTTGATCCACCAGTGTGTACAGGTGCTGCAGTAATAACAGGCCTATAGAAGACTGTAATTTGGGGAACAATGAGTTCCAACATGTAGTAGTTCTGATAACCAGTATCTCCTACAATAATGTCCTAGGCTTTATTGATGAGCTACTGCCTTGCATGTCTAGACCACCTCCTCACAACCACACTATAAGTAGCTACAGCAACGTTTTTAATTAGGACGGACAACCTAAAAGCCTGAACATGCAAAACAAAAATGTTCGGACGCTGTCTTTTAAGTAAATCTAAGTACAAGCTATTATTTCAATTCAATTTAAATAGCATATCTATCGTAAGCTGTTTATGACAATCCAGGATATTTTGGTTGGAAAAGAAAGAAGGAAGGGTCTTTAAACTTGTCGCCATAAAATATCTACTTTTTTAATTTTTTAATTTTAATTTAAATTTAAATTTAAATTTATATTTTTTTGCTTCAAGGTCTCAGGTCCTTTTTCCTTGAAAATTGGAAGAGACTGTTGTGACTGACTTGAACCGAAACAAAAAAATGAATCTCTAAGAATTTGAATTAGCAGGCACACTGTTAAAATTAATTTAAAGAAGGACAAAAGGTTATTTCTGTTGTATGTAAAACTGACAACATTAAACCAATTTGCAGCCAGCTTTGGTTTAAACTGTAATTAGCCTCAATCATACGAATCTGACTACCATAAATGTGAACTTCCACAATCTTAAGACAATTAAAAATAGAATATTTGGACTTTGTAAATTTGAAAGAAATGCTGACACTAGGATGGAAGCTAAATCAAATTTGAACAATACAAGTAGGTAAATGAATGGGAGGGAAATATACACTTGTTGCTAAGCAACATCCCAGAGGAGGAAGTTGCGAGACTGTAGGAGCAGCTTTAGATCCTGTGAGAAAACTGGGAGTATTTTTGGAGAGTTGGCGTTTTGTTGGGGCTGCAAGAAAATGGACAAAGTTCTCAGAATTCTGTTTTCCTACTGAGATCAAGATTTTATTTTTGTGGTTTTGTGTTTCTAAACTTGCTGTTTTAGTTTTCTATTGTTGAAAAAATGATCTTAAAATGCACTAATTAAAAAAATAAAAATAAAATAAGGTTTGTAGTTTTTAATAACTGTATAGGGCTGCATAGTATAAATAATCATGCAGTATTGTTTGTTATTCAAGTGAAGATCTTGGTTGCAGTTAGTCCACATTTTCATCTTTATTTTCTTTTTTTTTTACCCCATCATCATGACTTCCCTACTCCTCCTTTGGAGCGTTTTATCCTCTATAATCTCGCAGGTTTGGCCGTCAAGGCCAATCAGAGATCTTGTCCTGTGGATGTATTATTCATCTGTAAATCTTAATGTAGTTCACTTGGAATGTAAAAGTTGACAAAACAATGCATCCCCACAATCTGCAAACATCAAAATTAAAAAGAAATTGGATAAATATTGCAGCCGTGTTCTCAATTTTTTTTCCTTGTGAAAATTTGATTCCTTGTTTAGTTTTGTTTCACACAAATCTCAATATTTACTTCCGTTGCATACTTTCCTTCTTTCCTATTGCCATCAAAAAATACATTTAGGATTGGGACCCTCCTCGTCTTCTGCTGTTGTTGTTTACAAGGCCAACACATTAATCTCTGTGCGTCATTTCTTCCTACTTGCGCAAATGTAATTTATCTGCACAAATCTTTGTTCCCTGTCATCCGCACAGAACACAAAGTGTTTCATCGTGTTTAATTCATAACTAATAGGAGAAACAGAAGAGAAGTGAAACAGAAAGGTTGACTGGTAGGTAACCAGGGAGGGAGGGAAGGCTGTGAAGGAGAGAATGACTCATAGCTCGTCCCACAGGACCAAGTGGGTTGGTTGAGTGGAGGAGGATGGCGTCAGCAAGTAAGCCTGACAATTTAAGAAAATACTTCAAAGGATGACGAAAGAGGGAGAGAGAGAGAGAGAGACGGGTAACTTTTAGAGGTGGGTTTAACAAGAGATAGATGTTTGACTTCGGTGTGGAAGGATGGGGGACCCCGATCATTCGGAGAAAGAAACATGACTAAAGATAAACACAGATGAAGAAAGGAGAAACCCTTTCTTCCGGTCCGTTTGACAGTTTGTGATTCCCTCATCTGTCTTTCCCTGTTTAGTTGCTGGTGCTCTTTAAGCTACTCTCTCTTTTAGTAAGCCATTAATGAACCAGCTTCCTAAAACTCATTGATAAAAATAAAAAAAAACACATCTTAGTCTCATTGGTGTTGCAGGCAGCTAAACCTCATTTAAGTGAAGCAGAGACGTTGCTATATCACATTTCTCCCTGGGCTTTTCCTTTTTAGATTCCCTAGTTCTCCGCCAGCCCCCCCCCCTCCTTCCCGCCCTATGTGAAACTGCAGTCGACGCAAAGGGGAATCCTCTCTGACACAGACGAGCAGTGGTGCGCAAACACTGCAAGGGCTGCTGATATATGATATGTGCAGGCACTGAGCTTGCACAAACGCCCCCCCCCCCATCCCATACACACACACACACACACACACACACACACACAGCCTTCAGCCTCCACTCGATGAAGACATAACCTCACTGCCTTGAGTGAAACAAGTTCTCTCTGACGTCAAACGGGCGAGGTGCACAGCGGAATACAGACGAGCTGAATTGGGTCGCGCTGCCTGCGTGTCTCCCACTTCCTTCTGTGGGTTTGTACGAGCATGCTCCCTCCCTTCTCCTGCCTTCATTCACCATTTCATTCAACTCTCATTCAGTTTCAACCAAGTAAGATGAGAGGCGTTTTCGCCATGCATGATTCATTGCAGCATTTTCGGGTTTGCTGGCTTTCGTTTGCAATGTCTCAGTTAAAATGTGTGTGTACAAATGTAGGCATTTGGCTAGTGCAGTACAATTTCCTTCCTATGTAACATTACATCTTAAGTTATAATGAATTTATCCAAATCTCCTGAATCAAAAATGTGTTTGGATTTTAAAGCTCGATAAAATCCACCAAGCCTACAGCTGTAAAGAAGTTCTTCTTTTATTTAGATATTCTTTTGCTTAGCCAGCTATGTCATTACTCTTTCTGGCTCTTATATATTCTATTTTTGCAACAGTTTTGTGCAGCTTGGTCCCACTGTGCTTCATGTTTCTGCTTCTCTATACCTGTCATAAGAAAGCACATGGAAGCAGATTGCTTATTTCATGTATCTGGTAAGCTTTATTAATTTATCAAATGTGTTCTTGGCAAAGTTGTTAAAGCTGTTTTTCATTTAAATCTTGAAAACATGAAGATTAAGTCATTGGTTGCACATAAATCCTTTGTTGGCATTGGTGCAATAAGCAGCTTGCTATCTACATTAGCTGAACTTTAACAACAAGTTTCAGAGAAGACAAACTTGGAAGGAGAAAAAAACATGGTAAAACAGGGTGTTGGGGAAAAGGATGCTTGTTGTTGGCACACATTATAATTTCTTTCGTTATGTTTTCAGTCTGTGCATTTGCCAAGAAACTACAGTTTAACATCAATCAATTATTGGACAACTTAAAATCCAATGAGCTATAATTTTGTACAGAATCTTTTTTTTCTTTAGCAACCTATATTTTTTCGACTAGAACTATACACATTTAAAGCAATATCACTTTCTTAATACATGTTTTTGATGGCTGAATTTAACTTTGTATTATTAGGTTCAAACACATGGAGCCAATTACTTATAATTCATATATATAATACAAATTACAGCTTGGTTTACAAACATTACAAAATGCCTTTATTAAATTATGTCACAGCGAAATCAGCTCACAATTCAAACATGAAACAGGCTTAATGTTCAGACTGTTGATTTTTCTCCCATGCTGGATTTATAAAATCTGAAAAATAATTAGTCAGAATATTCAGTAAATATCCATCTTTGGCTACACAACTAGTGGCAGCTCTAAGCACAGTGGTTACGCATATTTACATCTAAATGCAGTGAATACCGATTTAGATGACTTCTTTATGCAGTTTTTAAATACACATTATAACTAATTTTAATTCCTGGTTCTTATATCTGTTTTCTGTGCCTCTAAAAAAACCACATTCAGATCTTTTATACCTTTTATCACATATGGTTCATGTAAATCTACATAATGGTCTATAGGACAGTTTGTTATTGTTATCAATTAAGTTTATTATAAAACCAAAATAAGCCAAAAAAAGGCAAAAACTCTAACTCATTTCATCAATATTTTAAAAGAACCGTTTCAAAGACAAACTATTTTATATTTATACCACATCGTTAAACTTATTTCTAGTTTTCCTTTTGGCATTTGATAGAGCATTTAGAATACCAAAGTCCTTATTAGGAATTTTAAACTAGTTTAACGACTTTTACCCCTTTATTTTATGTATTTTACAACGTAAATTAGAAAAACATCTTTTTCAACAAAATCCCATCAAGGAGGCATAAGCAAGCAAACCAAAGATTATTATTTTATGGACACGTTTAATAACTTTGAGACAGCGCTGTTTGTTTTTGTCATAACACGAAGTAAAGGTTTAGTTTAGTCGTAAACATTGACACATTTAAATATGATGAAAATTTCCAGTTTTCTTCTCCATAGTATTTGGAACATGTTTTTTTTGTTTGTTTGTTTTTATAACACACATTTGAACGTCGTGAAGCCGGCATGCTAGACATTCTATGAGAAATGTGCAATAAAAAAGTTCATTAGGTTTTCACCAGCCTAGCTTGAGCCAGCTCAATGTGGACGATCCTCGCATTAATGGTAGTGAAACAAGTAATTGTGATTAAATATTTATTTTTGCAAAGCAATTGGAAATGCACCCCGTTACTGCACCATAAAGCTTTATTCAGTTTATCCGTACTCTTCGAAGGTTTAGCTATATGGTGTAACGAAACAAATGAACCATATTACTGTGTCAAAATACAGTAGCAGCTGAATTAAAAATTTATAGAGCTTTTCCAATAATCAGTGTTTGTTTGTTTTTTTTCTGACACATTTCAGTATTGTTGTCCATCCTGGTTCTTTCGTTTGTTCCCGCTTTATTCACTGAAATGGCAGCACTGAAGGATGACGTTCTCATCTCCTTGGCCACCCAGTGGGCAGCATCATGTCTTTGGTTGAAAGAAGCTATGGAGCGTGATGACAGAACTGTGTGATAAGCGTCTTATTAGGGGTTTTCATCGCTAGTTTTATTTCCCTCTGCTCTCGTTGTTATCAAGCCAGGACGGTTTGCTCAGGGATGAGATTCGCGACTGACATTTGAAACGAACAATTGTCGCTGCATGATATCTCAGAACTCTCCCTGAACACACAGAGATCTATTTTTGGAACGACTGACTCAGATCTATATTACACCGTGGCTGTTTCTTTTTTGTTTTTTTTGCTGCTTTGGTAGATTTCTGCAAGCAAAGTGAAGTTGGGGAATAATGTGGGTGTCTTTGTCAGTGATCTACTGTTGTTGCTGATGGTGTGGATACTGTAATGACGCCTTTGCTGCTGCATCACCTTGGTCTTTCCCACGTTGGAAATCCCTGCCTCATCGGTTCCCTCAATCCAAACACCTACAGGCAGACATCTGCACTAATGTCACATGGTCATGCTTTGTTGATAATTAACATCCTTTTGAACACATGCTTTAAGTTTGAAGCTTTTTAAATTCAATATTAAATTATTTTACACTGGCAGATTTGAGTAGCACATGTTTTACTACATTACAACTTTTGTTCTTTTGCCCCAACCTGGAATATATTCACCGGTAAAACATGTTATTTACTGTAAAATTAGTTTTTAACACACGCTAGAGTTTAGTTGTTTGTGTAATTTTAAAGTTGAATTGTGTTGTTTTTTTATATATGGAAATTTCTAAATAAAATATTATTTTTAGGCAGAATTGGCATAGTTATTGTAGTAAAATACATTTTTACTAGTGAGATGCCGGTTTTTGAATTGTTTGTAGTTCATAAGGAAGGGAGAAAGTCACAAAGTCTTATGTGTCTTATGTAAGTTTGTATTGAACTAAAAAATGACAGAAATGATAGTATTTCATATATTTTATTCCAAATCCAGTAAAATAAAATCTATTGTTACTTTATTTAAGTAGTTGTCTCAGAAAGAAATATATTTTTTAATAGTTACCAACCTATTACTGTTGATGAGAAGCCGCAATAACAGATTCTACTTTGAATCTTATGATAAGATGGGATTTTTGTTTTCCAGTGCATGCTTGATTTCTTACTTTCTTTCTTTTTTTTATTTTCTTTTTTTTCTAATTGTTTAAAAGTGCAAGCATAATCTTCATACGTTCATGCATGGGTTGATTCTAAAGCTCTAAAATCATATATTCTAGGCTGTTAAAGTCAAATCCATGGTTTGTGCTGCTTTTTAAAGCCCTGTTCCCAGTAAGCTCCCAGCTCTCAGCTGCTTTGTCCTCCTCCCGACCAGAAATAGCAGCAGTAGCAGCGATGAGTCACGCAGTGTGTGAAGGATGACGTCATTCGTGTCTTCCTCTTCTGTTCATGTTGCTCAGGGCTCCAGACTGTAGGCAAGACCATGCTACTGCAGTAAGCCGAAAGAGACGAGAGGCCCTGGACGACCTCTAAAGGTGGTGACTGGCCTGTTTGTGCCCCCTCCTCCCCGCCTCACTCTCTGGCTGGCAGAGTGGCGTCTCTTCAGTTCATCTGATTGCTGTAAATATACTGCATTTAATACTTTTTTTAATCTTGTATTGGTGATATAGACCCACAGTTTTTTTTTTTTTTTTTTTGCAGCAGCAGCAGATGCATGCCAATTTTAACAGAACTACTGTTTACTGTTTAACATAATAGTATGTTAAAGAGGGACCTTACTAAGGATCTTAATAGACTTACTGCTTTTGTCATATATATGTCAAATAGTTATTTGATTGTTATTATTTGTTTGTAACTTGGAGGATTACATTTGACTAAAGAAATTACAAAAGAATATGTCTTTTAGTATATTTGAACTACAGTACCATGATTTTCTTTATGAAACAATACTTTAAGTAATTGGTTATATTTCTAATAAATAAATAAAAACCCCCATCACACTTTTTTCTGTTAGGGGCTATACTTTCCTTTTCAAAATGCATTTATAAAAAGCTTAAAATTACCTATTTAGCCCCAATAAGTTTGTGTTACTGTCTTAATTAACATTTTGATACCTGGATTGCTGAAATGTTGCCCAATTTTATTAAGACTTAATATACTTTAAAAGGCAAACAAAACAGCAGTCTGCTTGTAAAGTCAGCTAACCATGGAAGTAGTATGTTATGACGTAAATAACATTTGATTTGAATGTGTAAATTGTAATATTTGCAAAGAAAGTAATGCAACCCTTGCATGATATATTTTTCTTATGAATACCTTAAAGTGGAAAAAATATACTTGCGGAGATGTAAGCTGCATAATATGATAGATTCTTAGTCTTTGAGTGGCTCAAAGTAACCTATTCAGATTTCTCTTTATAATACTTGAATAAAAGAAGAGGTTAAAAAAAAAAGCATTTAAAAGGTTTTACTCAGTCTTTCCTTTCTGTGACTTGACATAGACTTTGAAATGTATGGGAGATCGTGTCATGGCCCAGAGGGATGTATCAGTCAAATGGGAATTTGCTATAATTTTAAAACCAAATAAAATATACTATGGAGTTACTATTAAAATCTTTCTTTCTCTTCTATAAACAAAGCTGCAATTAAATAAACAGTCCCTGTGTAGATTCAAGGGAAGGATTAGTAGGTTTTTTTATATATTATTTTAGTGCATCTGTAAAAATATATTCTACATTTAAAACAACTTTACTGACTAAATTATTATTTTTATATAGTTCAGTCCCTTCTTTACTTTTTTTGCGTCTTGTTTCTCGACAGCCGTTACCCCAAAGGTCCAGGCTTGCTATGGAACGCACCTTACCGCCTGCTGCAGCCCAGCCTATTACGCTACTTTAGTGGAGTCTCCTCATCTCACTCTGTGCGGTTCTTACCCACACTCCGTGTAACACCTTCAGCATAGACCTGGTACCTCCAACAGGTAGCTGCTTTGAAGGACAAGTTCCCAGCTTCTGTCTTTGTGCTCAACTGGTAATAAAAAAAAACTAATTGGTTAAAAGGGCTTCACAATATTTTTTTCTTACAGCCACTACTGGGTCCTCCACCCAACCCCCTCCCCACTCCCACCCTCTCCCCTCCCCTAAGAAGATGTCACTGAGCCTGACAACAGACATCCACCTGGAGGGAGAGAGTGGGCTACAAATTGAGGCCTGCAGTCGAGGCAAAGGCTCTCCTCAGCCACAGACTAGCAAGGATGGGACAGGAGAAGGCCCGGAGCCAGACGATAACTCTCCGCAGGATGCACAGGTAGGAGGGGGTGACAGTTTGAGGTCCTAACTGTGTCTCACTTAATGAGTGGTACTTTGTGGCTCAGGAGGCAGATTTGCATTGCAGTCTTTAGAGCTTGGGAAAAAAATAATATAATAAAGGTCTTCGCTTGATTTCCCAGCGGGTTTCTGTTCCACGTTATCTGCACAGTGTGTGATTACCTCGGCTCTCGTGCAATATCTGAGATGAGATGAGAGAAACAGTCCATACTTTTAATCAGTTACAGTGCTCCGCACTTTAAAAATACAAAGGCACAACGTACAGAAGAAATACCTGTTTCTGTTCAATATCCGCCTCGGTTGTATTTATTATTTAATGCTTTTGTGAAGAAGTATTTATAGTGTAAAGTGTTCGCTTTCAGTCTTCTCATACGGTGTTTATTTTATAGGTTTAAGATCTATATGTTCCTGCTAGCTCATATTGTAACAACTTTATTCACTATAAGTATGAAAATGATACACAGCTCTAAATTACAATGTCACCAGGTGACTAAAAACCCATTGAAGAACTAAGTAGATGCAAAGAACAAATCATTCAGCTAGCTTCAGCTATTTCAGCTAGAAATTACTCATTTGGCCAAAAATGTGGGTGTTATAATGGACTCGGAGTTGAACCTTCGGAGACTCTTAAAGACGATTGCAAACCTGACCTTCCGTCACCTTCAGAACCAGGATTAAACGACTAGTGTCCTAACAGGATCCTGATCAACTCATCCATACGTTTATCTTTAGGTGAACCGATTACCTCAACGGTGTCTCACAGGTCTGTCAAGAGTCAATTGGAGAGCTGCAGTTCATCCAGAACGCGGCTGCTCACAGTCTCACTAGAACCAGGAAAATGCAGCGCAACAGCCAAAACTCCAACTATTTATTCCTTATTTTGTTTTTTTTTGTTTGCTTTGTGTTATTATTTTAATCATATGAAGCACATCCACTGCCTTGTTGCTAAAACGTTGCATACAAATTAACTTGACCATGAGTAGGTAAGAGCTTGTGACACTTAAAAGCTTTAAAGAATAGTCACATTTTTTGTTAAAGTTAAACATTGAACAGGGGTAACCTGATATTACGTAGATGCAGCAACACAAGTGTCCTTTTACCCTTCCACTTTTATAACTTGATTATAAAGAGTAATTTAGAAAGTTAAAAGTGCATCCTGACATTAAAGTATTATTTTTCGTTTGCTTTAACAGCAGAAGCGGGCTACTAACCATAGCCATGGCAGGAAAAGGGCCAAGGTAAGTCAGTTTTAACATAAATGGCTTTACTTTATAGTCTTGCTACTCGAAATAACCTTTTTTTGCTTTTTCTTCTGCATAGAATCTTTTCATGGTGCCAACTTTGTAATCCTCTGACCTACAGTCAACTGCCACCATTATATCATTGGCTTAAAATCCTAAATCTGATAAGAAGGCTAAGAGTAAATGTGTTACTGACCTTAGTAAGGCTTTGGAATTACACCTTACCCATTTGAACCAAAGAAAAATGCTTAATACAAAATGGCAGCACAGAAGCTTGTCTACCAGAGCCGTAATTACTATACAATGCAAAACCTGAGATATGTTTTATAAGTCTGCATATCCTAAACGTCCTTTATTTATTTTTTCATTTTTTGGTCTTAGGAGATTTAATTTGTCTATTTGCAGGGTTGTTGCAAATTGTAAGCCCTTTTTTCAAGTTATCTATCACAAACAATCTAAAATATTACAAAATGCCCTAATTAAAATAGAAAACTGCACCACATCTTTAGTTTAAACACATTTTTGTCTCAAAAAAGGGGATTTTCTTTTATGTTTTATCATCTTTTTCATTTCAAATTAATCCAATACAACTATTGCTTGTTTCAGTCTAATGCCAAAATGAAGTTGGTAAGGAGTCTGGCAGTATGTGAGGAGTCCTCAGTTACCTTCCCCAACGATGGACCCCCAGAATCGGTTCGTTTGGATTTCCAACATATCCTTCAACTCAAACCAGTTTAAAGCTGCTTCTGTTTTTTTGTCTTTCATAAAAGCTATTTTAACTTCTTGCTTTTTTTCGGTGTTCAATAGGAAATCATCCAGCTTCACATCAGCTGTCCATCAGATAAAGAGGAAGAAAAGCCTTCAAAGGATGAATATGAAAATGAAGAAAAGGAGAAGGACAAGACTCCTCGAAAGATGCTGTCGCGTGGTAAGCTGGAGTTTTATAGTGGCTGTTGTGCATAACAGAGACTGTCATCATTGCGCAACAGTTTAGTCCTTTACATCTATAGGATACTTTGCATTTCTCCTATTTATATATTATTTGCATCTTGATTAGGAAAAAGCATCAAGTGCATTAGAAATGCACGTACTGTAAAACCCAAACCCATAAAAAATATTCATCTCCATCTTTGTTTAAAGCATACCATCGTATGTTCCACAATACATTAATGCACTTTTGTGTGCCACGGAGGAAAAAAAAGAGGGTGTTGTAGCTCATTTTTAACTAACAACCGACTCGTACCACACCTTTCCTGGACCTCCTTTAAGATTTAGGTGACAGTACAACTTGGATGGAACTACTAGCTTCTTGAAACAAGCACAAGATATTCCAGTGCGTTACATTTTTTGTTGGACTAGTTGGACACTGTGTTAAATGTTATAGCTTAGGCCCACGTGTCCAGTTAAAGTCCAGCTGGAGGTGGAAATAATTTCCTGAATACGGTAAAATAAAATAGCGTACTGAACTACTTTGGTCTGTGCCATGTTGGTCAGTGGAAATGAGGCATTAAGGAAATGTCGTTTAAGTTTGGTTTACTGGAATGTGTAAATGCCAAACAAGGAGAACGCGGGAAACAGTAGTCTACAAATTTTAAAGTTTTTTTGGGGTTTGTGCCCTTAGTCAGAGCTACCAGTGTGAGACTAAGACCCAACTGTGAGCCAAATCATTACATTATCATTACTGTGTCACGGATCAAATATTTAATTATTCTTTGGATTGAATCTAATTTTGGTGGACATTCATTTTTAACAAAGATTACGCAGCTACACAGCTCACCATTAAATAAGCAACAAAAACAAATCTCAAAACTGTAAAGGTACAAAATGGGAAAGATGGCCAACACTGAGCTACAAATCAGCAGATCTGATCAGTTATACACAAGGTTTAAAAGGGGGTTTATTGCACTGGTTGGTAATCAACAGCGTTCAAGAACTGCACTGGTAATCACATTCATGGATTCAGTAGAAAACAGTGAAAATGCAAATTCATGTGCAGCAATCACCTATTGAAACTCAGAATTAATCAAACTCCTCTTTCCTTGTGAATCTTAGTATGAAAAATGTTGGGTGGATCAAAAAAGAAAAACAAATTTTAAGCATGGTGCTTTCAAAATTTTGACTTTTTATTGACCTCCTTAAATCTGCCCAGTAGCTCTGGACGAAAGTGGTTCTTTCTTCTAGCTGTCTGCTACTCTGTGCCTACAGCAAAGTAAACATGTTATTGTACCGCGAGCAGCAGGGAGAGAACGGCTCACCTGTGTGTCTGTGCAGTGATGTTCATAAGCTCTGTTGCCCTCTAGAGGGAGTTTTTCTCTGTATACACTAAACACGGCTTACATTTGTCTAATTTCCTAATGAATGAAACGCGTCTAGTCCTCTTCAGCCTCTTTGGACATCATCAGGGAAGTTGGTTCAGCCCATGAGTTTGGCATATTTTCACACTGTGCACTTCTTTTGTTTTTCTGCTTAGTTGATTGTGTTTGTTTTTTTGTTTTGTTTTTTCTCTGATAGATTCTAGTCAGGAATACACCGACTCCACAGGCATCGATGTTCATGAGTTTTTGGTCAACACACTGAAAAACAATCCCAGGTATGAGTACGATCAAAGACTGTATCGGCCATGTTAAGGTCCGAACAGTATACTGGAGTTAAGGTGTTTTAGTTCTTCAGGGATTGAAAGTAAAAACACCTTTCAATGTAAATTTTGTTTATGTAGCCTTTAAAGTGTAAATAGTCACACAAAATTAATTTGGAGTAGTAATAAAATCTGAATGGTTGTTCTTCATTGAAGATCATAATTCCATTTCTAATAATATAATGATGCTGGCAGAGCAATCTCGTTCTCAATTATCACACTGCATGTTATTATATGTCTTCTCTTGAGTAATATTATTGTTTAAAGTTTATATTGTGTATTCCTACAAAGGGATGAGGTTAACACATCCAATTTGAATGTAAAGAAACACCTACATCATTCACTGCACTCAGTGCCCCCTTCTCATTTCTCTTTTATTTTCCTTTCCTTTGACCCACCAGGGATCGAATGATGCTGCTTAAACTAGAACAAGATATCCTGGAGTTTATTAATGACAACAAGTAAGTCAGGCTTTCCTAATCTTTAAATGTTTTTAAATTTAGAAATCATGTTTTTTTTAAATCCTGGATTGCTATAGTAATGCATTTATCTTGTATTGGGTTTTCTTACAGCTTGAACTTGATTATTCCCTTGTCTGCAGGATCCCCATAATAATTATATAACCTTTAGAGCCCTTAAAACAGGGAGTCTCAGCCCTCAGCACAATACTAATGTGTGCAATATCACACCTCAGAGTGCTTCCTGAAATGCACTACCTAAATGGTGGTTGGTTATTTTGAGTGCCATACTTTGATATACACCAACAACGTATTCAGCGAGTCTGAATTACTTTCTTTGCCTTGAGAGGCCCATATCCAATATTGATTTTCATGGCCGAGATGCTACAGCTTAAATAAAGTGTTTGGATGGATGAGCTCATGAAAAAGAAAGAATTTAGGGACAAACATTTGTTTATGTCACATACAAACTACATTCAACTCAGTATTCAACATTATCCGTTACATTGTTTCCTTATAGGGTACAGCCTTCAATACAGTTGAAAAAACCCACATCTCACTTCCCTAATAATGCCACAAAGAATTCAACCTAAGAGGAAACCCCTCAACGGTAACTTACTGTAGCAGTTACTTGGTTGATCTTTTTTGTGCTTATTTTTCTCCTGCAGTAACCAGTACAAGAAATTCCCTCAGATGACTTCGTATCATCGAATGCTGTTGCACCGCGTGGCCGCCTACTTCGGCATGGATCACAATGTAGATCAGACAGGGAAGGCCGTCATCATTAACAAGACCGGAAACACACGCATGTGAGTGTGTCAGATTTTTGTAAATAAACCTAAAGAAGTCTTTAAAGTTAGTCTAGAGACATGGTTTTATTTTTTATATCCCCCCGATGTATTTTGAAATATTGGATTTTGAATCATTCAGAAATCTCAGAATGTAATGTCTTCTATTTTTGGAAAATATATGCATCTCATGGATTGTGTCAAAGCAAGAAGCATTCCCCCCATTTATTTAGGCTGCATTTTCTTTTAAACATTTTAGTTGTGTGCAAATATCCATGTTCCACTGACAAATCGTAATAGCTGAATCTGCAAATATGCGTCAGTCAATCGTACAAAAGGCTGGAGAAGAAAAGGCTTGGCAGACGCGCAGCATAAAGAAACATTATTATTTACCATCTAAAAACCTTTTGTAATTGTTGCTGATATAGTGTTCAGCCTGTCGCGTCACCAAACATAGTTCTCCACTTTTTTTGCCTTTAAGGAGCAATTTTCTTCTCTGTTTTGTTCTTTAGCCCGGAGCAACGGTTTTCTGAGCACATCAAGGATGAGCGTAACATGGACTTTCAGAAGAAGTTCATCCTCAAAAGAGATGATGCTAGTATGGACAAAGATGATAATCAGGTAGGCTATTACTAACTCCAATGTAAGATTTATTATGGGATTAGTTTTTTTTTTTATATAGTTGAATGCTTATGTGTTTATTAGCATTGTTTTCTGGAACAGTAGTTTTGGCAGTTTGGACTAGGAGTTTGCAGTTTTCCCAATCTGCTGTCAAAGAACTAAGCTTCCTCTAAAAAAAGTCACAACCGCAGCACCCATTTGTTTTAGAAGAATCCAAATACGATTTTGGTCAGGTTTGGTGTTGTCTTTTAATGCTTTATTTAAAGTGGACTGGCATTTTTCTTTCATGGTAGGTCCATTTTTGTTTTAACCTGTTGCCTATATATGAGAGTATGAATATGTTTTTATTGGACCTATATTTAAATCCTTCCACGCGTATTTAGCATTTTCTGCTTTCATTTTTTAAATGTTCAGCAATGGTTTACAAATAGGGGATAAACTAGCACTGTGAAAAATTCTAGATTGTAATATATTTTGTCTTACCAAATTCTAGATCCGTGTGCCACTGCAAGACGGGAGGCGTAGCAAATCTATTGAAGAGCGAGAGGAGGAATATCAGCGGGTACGAGACAGGATCTTTGCCAGAGAAGTAAGTATTTAGCATGGACAGGGCTGCCGCAGTGATTGTTTAAGATAATATACCTGTAGCTTAACAACACTTTAAACTAGGGTGTAAATATATAATCAGGTTAGTAGATGATACACAATATTTGGTAAATCTCTTTCTTTGTTTATACAAATGTAGAAAGTAAATTCTCTGTTTGAACTAATTTGCATTCACTGAAAATATAAGAAACTCCTGACCCCAAAAATAGCAGTGAAATGTTAAAGTTGACACTTTTTGTGCTCTTACAAACGCTGTAGCGATAATGAGATGTCCCCTAATAAATCTCTTCACCCTAAAGTACATTTCAGTTTAGTTTGGATCAGGGTTACCTATGTTATATTTTCAGATTACACATAAACATAGTCAGTAAACATGTAAAATAGCCTGTATTTAGCTTAACCAGCCTGGGCTGATTGTTACCACATATTGTTTACTAGCAATAAGTGTCGTCCAGGTCTACTTAAAACAAGGTGTTTCATAAAGGCTTGTCCTGGTCAGTAAAACTTAAAATAAAATACTAATTCTTGTTGAAACGTTTTATTAGGATTGGCTATTTTTAAATCCTTACTTATTTTATTGTTTTTTTAACATTTGTCTCAGGAGTTACCTGGGTAAGCTTTAGATTATTTAAAAATAGAATTGAAGTATGTTGAAAATATAATATGTAGTGAAAAAGTGGCATTGAAAGCCTTTCTTAGTATTCAAGTAATTAACAAAAGATTCTTCTTTATACAATAGAAAACATGTTGGTCCAAACTTTTTTACATATTACTATAATAGTTCTATCTTTTAAGGCTGGGGTGTCCAACCTCAGCCCTCGAGATCTGCTTTCATGCAAGTTTCAGATGCAACCATTCTCCATCATAACTGAATCAGTGAAATGGCCAAATTTAGATGCTAAAGGATTTTTCTTAAGCTTTTTTCCACCAGAACGACTCTAGTGCTCATCCAGGCCTGTTTCCTTTCAGCTAGACTGCCTGCTAAGCGATAAACCACAGCATTTGTCTTACGTTATATGTTTGGTTCTCTAGCCTGTTGTATTGGTGAGGATCTAAGTCCAGCCAGCATTTAACTACAAAATTACGATTATTTACCTGTTTCTAGTACTTAAAAGTATTAGGTTCTTTTATAAAACAATTGTAAACACCAATAGATCTCTGTGATAAGTATACAACAGCAGCTAAACAAAAAACATCTGATCACATTGTTGTGTTAAAGTGGCATTTTTTTTTTTAAATGACCAACATTTTCAGTGGATGTGTTTACCCACATTTACATATTGAGCCCTAAACAGTGTCTGTTATGCAGATTTGGAGCCAGTCTGAGTCAGGAGTTTAACCATTGTGCTCACAACATTTTGTTTGCGTCTGGCTCTCTCTTCTGAGAAATCGCTTCCTTGCTTTGAGACGACAAATACTTTGTGTTGCGATAAAACAATTAGTTTTCCAGCAATAGAAATGCCAAGCTAGAACTTGCATTCGTTTTTCGGGAAAAAACCCTCATTCCAGCCCAAAGAATGTGTTGAGTTTCAATATGTTGACAAACCAAAAATGATTTTTGGGAACGTGTTACTAATAGAATCCTACATTTCATAATGTGCAGGTGTCCTTTTTTTTGCAGTCGTCCCAGAATGGGTACATCAATGACAACAGGTAAGTTGATGATTCCCTTAAATAAGTGATTTCTTATGACTGTATTTTTCTCTTTAATACTGTTTAGTGATTGGAATGCTTGTTTAATTTTTTTGATTAAGAAAGGAAGATCCTTAGACTTTGCTAATTCGTTATTGTGCATCAGTTCGACTAAGCTTGCCTTAGTAGGGCTCTCTTGTTTTAAAGTCTATGAAAGGGTAAACATTTCTATTTTTCACATATTTTTTTATTAATTTCTAAACAGTTCGTTATGACACGGATGTTAATCACACACTGAGAGTGAACGTTTATAACAGCTTTTAGGACCGTGTTAGGTCACACAGCAGTTAGCCTCCCTCCCTACACACTCTTAACATTTAGCTTGGTAGAAAAGGACCTAATTTGCTGAGAGTGACACAAAGAAGCAGCGTGGGCTTCTCGTGAGTTGAGTTTCTGCCTTGTTAGCATTTTTCGCTACCCTCTTTCTTCTCGAAGGACATTTCTCGCTGTGCCTACCTGTCTCCCGCCTTTCCCTTTTCTTTAGGCCATTTCCTGTCAGACTTGTATAACCTGAGCATTTTCTCCTAATGTTAACCCCAACAGACTTTCCACTGAGGGCTACTGCTCTAGCTCCCAAAAGAGGAGACAGATCTTTAGGTATTGAGGAACTGCTGATTCACTATTATGTTGCCATGCCCATTTTTTTTGTTTTTTTGAAAGTGGTCTGGTGATGACATTGGTGACCTGTGGTGATTGATATCTTTGCTTGGCGTCCTGGGCTGATAAACGGCTACTTCAGCATTGCACCGTGGATGCATGGCTGCTGTGTGGTTTGACTGGAAATCGATCTACTCACCCATCCACCCTTCCACCATCAGCTACACTTTAATGGACAGTATCTGAATCAATTTAACAGCGAGCTGCTTGTTTTGTGGTGATTTGGTTTTAGTATGCCACCGAACACTTAACAGCACGTAAAAATCCTTTTGCAAATTAACTTGGTCGGTGCATCTGAGCTTAATAAAATAACCTTTAAACGTAGTGGAATAAAATGTTTTTTTTAATGTTCCAATTTGTTCAGGTGTGATAATTTTAATAATACATGAATCTTATTTTATTTCATGCAATATGGAAAAAATGTGAAACCATTTATTTCCATTGACCACTTAATCCTTAAGGTGCCAGTATGGTAAAAAACATAATTTTAGGAATTAGATTGAGGCAATAAACAAAACCAAATGATCAGTTAATATTGGTGGTGTATAAACTGCATGTCTTTCTCACAGTAAATATTGGCCAGTTTATTTTTTGTATAGATCTTTATCCAACCTTAATTCTTATATTCACTGGAAGAGCCAGAGAGCACATGCTTCACCGAATTCCAGTTTCCATCTTTACACACTGAGCAAACACATGTTTTTTAGGCTTTACTTCTCGATTGTTTTTGCTGTTTGTGTGTTTCGTGTTTTCTTCAAGTTTGTATCAACACTGCTTTGGCCAACCTCTCTTCTCTTGGTGCATTCCTTTACCTTGGACATAATTGGCAGTGGTAATCATTTCTTTTACTGTTGACATTATCTTCTATTTTGTCAAGTAATTCATAGAACTGCGTGTCAAATGTATCTGAGATCTAAGCCCCGATACTTTTGCTCAGGTTGTTGGCTGTTTTAGACTAAAATGTGGAAAAAATGTCTTCCATCTGGCACCAACAAACGTAACCAACACACCCATATATGTGTAAGATCAGATAATTTCTCACAGATCCCCACCGTCCGCTGTTCATTATTATTATTATTATTATATTTTTTATTTATTCTGTTGGTAGCCATCATTGCAGATTGAATCTTTACAGACCGGGTCATTTTCTGGACCTGTTAGGGATCTTTAAATCCTTCAAATGTTGAATTATTGTGTTGTTAAGTTAAATTCAAGTTTTCTTAGAAGATTTGGGGAATTTGAATTCAAGTCAGCTTGTTTATAGACTCAAAGTGAAAATGTAATACAATAATTGAGTGAAATTCAAACTTTCTATTGTCTGAAACAGCTTTATTTTTTATAACCACGTTTTAACCTGCATCTGATCGGAAACCTTATTTTTCCACTTACTTGAGATGTATTTATTCCCATAAGGCCATTTTGGGTGTAAAAGCACAAACACTACAAATCAGTCTAAACGCTGTACGATCCTATGAAGGTCACACTTGTGATCAGTGGTAGCATCACCGAGGTAGTAAATACTAACTACTGCAGATATGACTACAGCAGTGCAGCAATCATAGGCATTTATTTTCTGACACTTCAGTTTCTCTGTTGAAGACTTGTTCCTGCTTTTTAGTTTTGTTGACTGAGCAGATTTCTGTGTTTTACCTGGTTTCTGAAACAGTGTTATAGGTAATAGCTTTTGCATGTTTGCATCTTAAAATAGTTCTAGTTCTAGTTAATTTCATGTCTAATAAAGGCCAGAAGTAAAAGAAGAACATGCAGTTGAGTGCAGCTGTTTTTTTTTGCTTTTCTGTGCCCCTATGAGAGGGTTGCTGGTCTGAGAAACCTGAGATGAAATGTCATGTGATAAACAGCAGATTCCTGTCTGCTCTCTTCTTCTGCTAATGCTGCCATCATCTTACGTTATAGATAAGAGTGTCTTTATTTTATAAAAAAAATAGAATTAAAAAATTTAAAAAAACATGAAACAACACATGCCTAGATGGAGTCATTGCACCCCCCCCCCCCTTTTTACTTTAGAAGTTGTGTGAAGTGGCCTCAAAATACTCCCTCCATTAATTAGTCTTTCTGAAATATTGATGAGCCACATGAACTACTTGCTTCCTCAGCAGTGTTTTATAAACAGGATCATGTCTCCTAGTTTTTTATTAATTTTTTTTTACTTCTGCAATAAACAAAGTTTCATATTCTTAAAAAAAATTGCTCATAATATTGTTCCAGCTGTAGGATGGCGAGATATAATAAGATAACAGCTTAAATTGTATTTTATTTTGAAATTGATGAGGATTGTGTAGGGCTCTGGTTGCACAAGTAGGCCATTACCAGAATGAGAGCCTCACATCATAACAAGTTGGCATAGATACAAAAAATAAAAAATACTTAGTACTCATCTCGTAAATGGTTTGTGTGTGAGTCAGAGTCTCAATACTTGTATGCCCTTTAACATTATGGTGTGCTTGTACATTTAGTGTTACTTTAAAGGGTATTGTTTGTCTCATTTGTAATCACTTGTATTTTTTGTGGGGGCATGCTCTTGTATGTAGAGCCTTTGATAATGTATATTCATCAGAGCTTTGATATATACTGCGCTCACAGTCTTACGTTGTTTGCTCTTTTGTGAGTTGATGTCATGGAACCCTGTCTCCCTTCATAAATGATGAACTATCCCTTAACACCCGGTTGATTGTTAAAGCATCTTTTCCATGCATGCCTATTCCACCCATGGGAGTGTTTGTTTGTAAGGAATGTGTGTGTGGTGGTGTACTTTAAAACTAAACCGTTTTGCTTCTTGGTTTAATGCCTGCATCTGTACTTTGGTTACACAGAACCATCTTTGTTGAATGTTCTATTAGAGGCTTGTCTTTCTAGCTGATGATCTTCCTCTGCTCTCTTTCTCACCTATCCTTTTTTCTTTTGTGTCTACCTCTACCTACACACTTCTGTTTCAAATACTCCAAAGGACACATCCTCCTGTTTTTATATATCATCTCTCCTTTAACCTATACAGTTGCGTGTGATATTATTCAACCCCTGCAAATACGCATTTAACAGAACTGTTTATAGGGGACCATGTTTGCCCTTCGGTTTTCAAGCAGCCTGATTCAAATACTCGATAGCTTGATTAGGCAGCTTGACAACGACTTGACTATCTGGGCTTCTTGACATGAAATGTTTGTACGCTTGTGAAAAATCAGAAGAAACATAGGTTTCATGCATAAAGTTAAACAAAAAGTTGATATGCTAAATTGATACGGAAGAACAATGAGATTATCAAGGCTGCCATCAGTTTCCTAAGGATGCAGGTGCTCAGGAACACGGGATTAATTGTAAACTAGCAGTGAGATCTTGTTGCAGCTGCCATTGGTTTTAGTTCTCAGAGTAAGGTGCTGCAAAAATGCTGAAGGATTCCATACTTGGAAGTCCCAACATGTACACCTCTGATGATCCAAAAGCACAAGAAAAAACCCCAACTCATCCTGATCTGATTGATTAATGGTATGCCTGAATGTGGATTAATGAAGTATATACTGTAAGCACATCATGCCTACAGTGGCTTGAGTGTCAACAACACTTAAACATCATTGGAGTGAGGCAGTGATCTGTTTCACATGTTAGGGAGGTGTTAGTTTGAGACAGGAATCTGGGAGATACGAGGAGGAGAGTTAAAGTTAACTTCTTTTAAATCCTTTAGGATTTCTTATTTGCCAGATTTATAGCTGGGTTGAATAATTTTAGGTGCAACTCTCCCTATCACTGATTTTTTTTTTTTTCCTGCTAACCTTTATTACACTAGATGACTCTTGATTAAAACCTTTTTTTTTCACCTTTTGCTGTGGTCATTGTAAAATTGTCCTCATCATTGCACTGTTGTCTTTTAGAGGGAACCGCGAGAGCTCCAGTCGGGCATCGAGCAGTCGTCAAAGTAGCACAGACAGCGATATGAAATGTCTGGAGCCACGACCCTGGAGCAGCACCGACTCGGATAGTTCCAACCGAACCCTTCGGCCACCCGTAACCAAGGCCAGCAGCTTCTCCGGGATCTCCATCCTCACCAGAGGGGACAGCCTTGGCAGCAACAAGGGATCACAAGGAAGCTGCAAGGGATCTCGCTCTGGTAAGGAGTGAAGGAAAAAAGCCTCAGTAAATCTCATCAGGACTAATATCAAGTCACTTTTAGATAAAAGTTTTCCATATTAATATTTACATACATGGGACTTTCTAGCTACTGGTCAACTCTGATTTAGTACGATTTTATAATACCTTAAATAATACAAAATTGTACTTTTTTCTAAGCTCTTGCTCACTGCAAGGTAAACTTCCTGGAAAATCAGCCTAAGAAAGTTATTAAAATCTTGTGACTGAGTACAAATAATCAATCATCTCATGGATTAAACAAGCATCTAAAACAATGTTTGCCAATGCAACTTAACACAACTTAGTATGAACACTTAACCCAATGGTATTGCCTACACGGACAAGGCTTCCCATGCAGACTGAAGGCCATTTAACGAGCATCTAGTCTAGCTGTGGGTAACAAAAACATGAGGCGGTATCATTGTATTGCTACTGCAACCAACACGCCGTTGGATGTTTTCTCACTTTTTTATGCAGAGCTATGTGTTCTGTGAAATTGTATAGAACAACTTGATGTTCGCTAGGAAGCCACTGGGTAAAAACGCCAACTTTCCACTGTTTTTGTCGCGATCAGATCACATTTTCTCAAACTGTCTGTTTACGTTATAGATGAGCTGATCAAATGTTTTGTGGCCTCTGAAGCTCTACAAGAAGCCAGATTAAAAATCTCTATAACCTCTGAATAACAACATACTGCAGCTAAATTATTGCATTTAGCATGTTAAATAGTCCCTAGTAGGCTGCCAGCGGTGGTGTTGACAGTCTTGTGTGACGTGTCTGCGTTTGCCTGTGAAGCTAAATACACTAAAAATGTCCTGTTTCTTGTGTCCCTGTGGCGTCCTAGGCTTGCCCTTAGTCGGTGCTGATGTTTGTCCCCCTCCCTCAGTCCCCCAGAACAGCCGTAGCCACTTATCCTGCTCATCTCAGCCGCAGCCTCCGCTGGCCCAGGCTCCACCTCAGACTGCTCTGCTGCCCACCCCACAGCAGCATCCGATGGGCAACCACTTGATTGCTCAGGTAAGAGTCTCGACTTGTAGAAGGACGGATTGGAATAATGTTTAGATCCATCAAGTGCTGAAGTTTGATTATACGCAGTTTAGTTTCAGATTTACTAACGTCTGACCATCCTTCAAATGGCAGATGTTTCTTTTTTGTCCCTCTCAGTGGGCAAAGCAATTCATGTTAAATCTAGGTTGTGCTTATTTGCATGTTTTAAAAAGACTACCTTATTTTCCATTTCTTCATTTCTGCTCATTAAAACTTCACCATTGTGTTCTAACCCTTATTTTTCCTGTCATAATTCTTTCTTGCTTCTCTTCATCCTTCTCTGCTGCCGTTTTCTCCACCTTTGTTCTCTTTTTATGCTCTGCCTCTGTACTCGCGCTCTCTCTCTCTCTGGTGTGTATAGCCGGTGGCATGTCTGCAGCCCTCTCAGCCTGTCTCCTACTCCAGCCCTTCCTGCCCCCAGGTTCTCCTGCCAGTTTCTCCTCCCCAGCAGTACACAATGGTACTGATGCCTCTTATTGCCTCACTTCTTCTGTTACGTCAATCACACGCTACAACCTGCTTGTATCTTCAAACATTAACGGCAGTTTTACTGAAAACAGTCTGCTTTGCCGAATTAGATGGCTAGTTTTCTAATAGTTTTCTTTGCATAGTACACACTAACATGCATTATAATCAGTTTTCATTGAATAGAGGAACTTTGGTTAAAAATGAATTTTTAACCACTTATTAAAAATGTATTTCTGTGGATAAAAGTTCAACTCAACATTCTCTTCGCTAAGGACTCAGATTTTTTTTTAAGACTTGAATGATGATTTCCTAACTTTACTCAACAATATTTGTGCAGTTTCATCTTTTCTTATGCTTCCACACAGAATGTCTTGATGGCTTTAGTTCTAAACTTTCATGCTTTTGGTTGTTTTCATGACATTGTTGGAACCAGTGTGCAAATGATACTGTGATCTTCTGCTGCTGCTTCATGGAAGTTGAAAGACAAACTCCTACATCCTAAAAAATGTCCTTGCCTTAACCTTTTTATTGCTGCAAAGATTTTCACTTTTGACAAAATTCAGCAGATTAAACCAAGACAGACAGTTTTTCCTTTGGTTATTTTTCTCTATAAGGCACCATTCATGTGGGGCAGGTGCACAAACATATTAAAATGGTATCGTTTCTTCAAAAGAGCAGCATATTCCTTAATTTTAAACTCATCACAACATGGCTAAGTTATTCCTCTGTTAGGAACGCGTTGCCTTTCAGATCCCACTGAGCTGATTCCACAGTGTTCGCCACATTGTAAACCCTCCAATCTAACCATTCCCTGCAGGGAGATCAGCTGGCACCCCAGTTCACGCAGATGACTCTGAGTCGACAGGGCTCCAGCGAGAACCCCGAGCCACCACCCATGTATCAACCCCCTCCCACTGTGCTATCCCAGCACCCCCCGCCTCAGCCTGGTTACATCATGGCGACGACAGGTCAGCCTTTGCCTCCACCATCTGGCTACCAGCCCCCTACTGGACACCCTCATCCTCCTCCTCCACCACCACCCCCCTCCCAGACCGTCATACAGGCTCCACCACCGCCGCAGGGCTACATCCAGCCTCCTCCACCTCAGCAGGTACGTTGGTTTTAACAGATATGTTATTTTTTAGTACCTAACATCTTTAATTTTAACATATTTTAAGGTAATGATTTGGGGATTTCTTATAACAAGCACTGAAAAGTCAATGTTGGCCTCATTACATGCAGGGAAAATGAATAGCATTATTCTTTCTCTATTGTTGCAGGTTTGATTGTTTGATTTGTCACAGGAAAGTTATTAATGAAGAAAACAAATCGGTTTGATTGGCAACAATGATAATATGGTTAAGAATATTATAAAAGCTTTCCCCAGGAATAAGTATGATGGTACATTACTGATGGGGATCACTTGGTAATTGCAGACTGTTATTAATTTACAGTGATTATCGGCACTTTTCTTCAGTGGATCCAAGGTTATGTCTTCTATAATTGCCCGTTCATGTATTTCATCCCCATATTCATTTGACCATGTTGTCTTATTTCTGTTTCTGATACACACAACCTTGTTTGAATAATTGATTCAGACAAGCCGCTAATTACACCCAACAGCAGAATAGTTTTAAATATTTGATAGCTTTGGACTCGGGTTATAAGACTGTGATCCTAAAATGATTCCTTATTATATTGAATCCTTAAAGCCAGTTCTGTTTAAGAAATCTTACGTCTCATGAATTCATTTGAAGCACAGATCCAGTTGTTACGCTGCTGTCCCTCTGCTTTTGTAAAACGTGGCAAGCAGCAATTAATTATTTCACCATGGCAACTTCTAAGGGGGATTACATCTCACACCCCATTTCTGCTGACTCCCTTGGCTGAAATCTAATATTCCAGGTTTAATGAGAATTGCAATTTTGATCAAGTTTTTTTAAAATTTACAAACGTTCTTGCTCAACTCTTTGGTCCAGGTTATGTCAGATTAAAATGAGAAGCCCTGGTAACATTTTCTAGGTTTTCACTGCATATTAGGACGCCATTGACGCCAACAATACCGACCTTCACTGAGCTTAATCTAATAATTTAGTTTTTTTCCCCCTCAGATACAGGTGTCGTACTACCCTCCTGGTCAGTATCCCAGTTCAGGACAGCAGTACCGCGTGTCCCAACCTATACCCCACCAGGTGTCTTATCAAGCCCAGCGCACACAGCCGATGCCTCCGCCCAATCAACAGTCAGGTCAGTGCAGCTGTCTCTGCTGTTTTTTCTTTACATTCTTCTATTCCATGAAAGAAAGTCTGTATTTCCCCAGCCGGAGTTACTGATGATCAGCCTTAAAATGCGACTTTAGCGTGGATGAACTTGTCCAATAAAGCGCTGTCAGTGTTCTGTTGGTGCATCGCTTTAAACACACAGAGCTTTGTTCTTTCACAGCTTTTGATAATGTCTTGTAAAATAATTTATTTTCCTATAAAACTCGTTATTGTACTTCAGAAAGTAGCCCACAGATATGAGTTTTTGTTTCTTGAGGGACTCCAAATACAAACTCTTATTTTCATCATTAACCACCACAACAGGTTTATCTGTATTTTAAAATAAATATTTATTTTTTCCAATTAGTAATAGCTAATACAGTAATTGACTCGTAATGATGCACTTACTTTTGAAAAGTCGTTACTTTTTAACGCATTTAATCAGCCTTGTTTGTACTCAAGACCGAAATATAAAACAGCAGTACCACTTGTCCCAACCTATATCCCACCAGGCGTCTTATCAAACCCAGCGCACACATTCGATTCAGAGCTAGTGTGAGTCTACTGGGTGAAAGGTTTGGTTTAAACAACCTTTTCCCTGCATTATTCAGCAGAGTAAATTTGGCACGGATCAATATAAAACGCTCCTTCTTTCGGGGAATAGTAGCCGCTACAGCGTTTGGACTCTTGAGTTATATCGTTTTCAAAGGTGGCCCGTGTCAAAATAGTGAGGGGTAAACACCGTGACACCTGAAATGGACTTTGAGTTTGAATGGAAGTCTGCCAAAGTGCACAGATAATGGACGGTAACGTCAGTGAGGTCATCAACGTACTGCTGCCATTTGGGTCTTAGTTGTGAAACCTTACGTTTTATTTTGTTGTTTTTTTCGCGATGTTTCTAATGTTTGAAATTCCTAATAAACGGCTGCTGACATGAAGATGAGCATTGTTAACTTTATGTTGGCATTAAACAGCGGGTTTTCCTGTTTTAGATACTTTGATTTGAATTTGCATGAAACATTTTGTGACACATTGGCCTGTTATTCTTTGAGCAGGTCTTCAGACCATGATGCCTAGCCAGCAGCCAAGCTACCAGAACATGATGGGGGTGCAGCAGCCTCCGAATCCTGGTCTGCTCAACTCCCAGAGGACGAGTATTGGAGGCCAAATGCAAAGCATAATGGTTCAGTACCCACAGATGCCATCATATCAGGTGTGTGCTGTTATGGGCCGACGATGAATACAAACAGACTTTAAAGCTGTTAGTACTTGAATCACTTTCTCTGCTTCATTGGTGCAGTAATATTTATACGTTCCCGTATAAAATTTCAGGCCGATATGACCTCAAATTGGTATCACGATAAATTGGGCAGTTTTACCTCGATAACTATAATTATGCTGTCTCAAGCGCTCGGGTGCACAGTTGCCACTTGACGTCTATGTAATGCACAGTCAAACTCATATTGGGCTCCATGGTGCGACTTGACCACAGGTTGCATATGGCTGCAAAACGCTTGATATCCCCGAGCTCTGCGGCGACTTTCCCCCTCTGAATGTTGTACATACTGGAAAGCACGATTTGTGAAAAGTATTTACACAAAGGTATAGTGTGTGTTTAGTCGGCTACTTTCAGGAGGCGTTTAAAACCGGGAACAAGTACAACGGGATTAAGTTCAACTGACGTCACGTCTACAGCTTTTTCAGCCGCTTCTTCGTTTGAACTATCTGCCGTTTTATTTTCTTTGGTTTCCCTTCTTGTTCAGAGAAGGGAATGGATTGAGTCACATGACTACACACGCTATACACCGTCGTAAAGGGGACTGAAAATAGCCTATAAGCACTCACAGTCAAATTCCGCCTAGGTTCCAGGACAGGGGAATATGTTTCTGACTCTGTTGCGATAAAATATACTATGTGTCTTTTGCAGTTTAAAATTCTAACGTTAATGCTTAAACAATCGTTTATTGTTAGACTTTAACTTTGGGTACGAGAAGCGCTCATATCTTTGTCTTGATTTCCCCATTTCTTACAATAGGTGCCAGTGGCAAATGAAAATCAGCAGGTGGTGCAGCAGCAGTACCAGCAGCAGGTCATGGTGCCAGTCAGCCAGTCTGTCCAGGGGCCGATGCCCGTCTACTATAGTGTTATCACACCCACACAGCAAAACAGCACAAGGTACTGGGATGAAAAAAATGGCTGTTTAAATTTGTCGGGAGTTTTATCTCTTTGAATATCACAAACACTAGCATTTTACTTAAAATGTTTTTTTTTTAATAATAAAATAGCTTGAAACTTTTTATTCTTATTTGTTCTTCAGCCCTTCAGTAGGTTACCTACAGCCTGCCAACTCAGAGCAGTTTCAGATTACGCAGTCTCCGTCTCCCTGCAACCCACAAACGTTGCAACAGCAATACTCAGGTAAGGCGTCACGTCAGCACGTTCCAGCAAAGATTTCAAACGGTGCCGCTGCAGTTAAACATGTGATATATATTTGGGCTTTTTTGAGTGCCGTGACTCTGTTGAGTGTCACCTGGTCGGGATACATGTTTTATATAAGGTTTATACTGGCTCAGATTAGAAAAACCGCAATCGCCTATCAAACGATAATAGAGCGGCTTGGGGAAAGTTCACTCAGGTTTGTGGCATGAAGCTGTAAATAAATGTCCTTGAAAGACGCAATGTTTGAAGAGAACAAACCGTCCACGTTTTTTTTCTTTCCTACTCCTGTTCAAAGCTAAGGTAAATGTTTCCAGCGATGGTCACGCTAATTTCATGTGACGTGTCGTCCTTCACCCTGTTCTGTTTGTCAGCTACGATGTTCTGTTTGTTTTCTCATTTTAAACTTGTAATCCTAAATTCTTCACAGCTTGTCATTTATTCCCTTATTAAAAACTAAATATAGTTAATGTGGTTAGCATTTAATTGTTTCCTCCAGCAAGTTAACCATTGCTATTTATATTGATATTCTTTATTATCATTTGTTTTTTGGTCATCATCTCCCAAGCAAAAAGGCTTTCAGTAAATCTCATAATAAAAGGAGATTATGTCTTATTATTCCTCAAATGAAACAACAGCTGGTTGTAAAGGTCTGGGAATCAAATGTTTACTTACTTCTATCTCCTGATCACATAACGCAGATTTTCTCCATTGGATAGAGATCCAATGACTCCGCAACAATAGTAATGTAGGCTTTAGTGTTTGAATAATGCTCAGTTGAATTCTGAACTTGCTCTCTGAATATCTCGACATAAATCGCCATTTTTTATTTCCAACTTAATTAGATTTTTCTAATTGAGTCTAAATGAGTCTGTGTGATTAGCTTCACTTGCCGTGTTTTTGCTGACATTTGTGTTCCTTTGATGGTGTTCTGCATATCGCGGTTTAGCCGTTTGATGCCTGATCCATAAATAAAAAAAGAGAGAGAGAAAGTCGTCAATTTTTAAATCTGGAATCTTTATCTGGCCCTTAAACAAAATGTGGAAAGAAATTCAACAGGAATCATTTTTGTATATTTATCAATTATTGAGTGGTCGTAAGTCAAAATTATCGTTGTGTTTTTATCTGCTTTTTTCCTGTATATCCGACTGTGTGCAACAGGCGTTTGAGACAAGTGTTCATATCAAATGATGCAAAAGCTCTCAGATGCGTTGAGATAATTTCAGAAAGCGTGCGTATCAAATATGATACATATAGCATAAAAGGGGTTAAACAAGTTTTAAAAAAACTGCTCCTCCCTTGCCATCATCTTTATTTTTAGGCTACATATTTAAGTTTGTAATATTTCAGTTTAATTCCAGAAGATCTGTTTGTGGGACACTGAGACTAGCCTGTTGGGCTAAATTCAAAGGATGTGCGGTTTCAACTTCAGCTGCTCATTTTCACCACATTAGGACACTTAAATATATTGATGTGTTGTCATGTAATGAATAAATCTTATTGTTGTTGTTGTGTTTTGTTTTTTTGTTGTATTTTTTTAACAATCCAACATGTGTACCAAAAAATCACACTTTTGCCGATGTATATTTTCGGTTCTGGTGTAAGGTACAGCCTACAGAGAAATATTAGCAAAGCAACAAGGGATACTTAAATACATAACAGATTATCTGTTGTATTTAAAAGGTTCTTGGGATTTCTAAACAAATCTGTTAACAGATGTACAATTAATAATATAGCGTTAACTCGTTATAACTCGTTTACAAAGTCTGATTATTAATCTGTGCGTCTCTTTATGTTCCAAGAAAAAGATCTGCACTTACACAGCTGTCTGTTCAACTCCACTAAGTATCAGCTGCCCTACCCTCGATGTGTAACTTTGAAATGCCTCATAAATAAAGAGGAACAACGACTAATAAATGTGCGGTTCTTTTAAAGTTGTGTTAAATAAAACAATATTTTTAGTGAGTTGTTTAAAAAGCTAAAACGTGTGCTACATTAGATGCCCATAATGTGTGATTATGTTGGTCCCAAGATTAGGGCAGGGTTGCTCTCAGCCTCACATATCATAAATAAAACCCGTCTGTCCTGGTTTTATCGTTGCTCACTCAGGAGTGGCTCCTCCTGGGCCCGGGGTGATGGTCATGCAGCTCAGTGTCCCCAACGGACCGCAGCCTTCCCAGAATCCTCCACTGGTTCAGTGGAACCCGTGCAAGTACTACAGCATAGAGCAGAGGCCCGGCAAACCGGGCAACCTCTACAAACCCGACAGCACTCCACAGGTAAGCACAAACATAATTGCTCATCCTCTCCAGGTTTACATTAACAATGTTTTACTTTTGTGTGTAAGTTGTTTGTTTATAACTAAAGTGATTTTGAAAACCTTTCTCCTTTTAGGGGAGCACTCAGTTGACGAGTCCCCTCGCTTCTCCCACTCAGTCGCCCGCCCCGTCTCCCTCTGGCAGCGTCAACAGTGTCTGTCCAGGCCTCGGACCCCTTCCCCTTATTTCCCAGTTTCCGCGGCCAGGAGGAGGCCCAGCTCAAGGTAAAGGTTCAAAAAGATAAATCCATATCAAACCTGACCCTGATGTTCCTGGACAAAATGTCCTAAGAACAATAGTGAGGAAAATATATTTTTATCTTTGAAAGCCTGCAGTGATGTTGTACTTTGGACAGTCAGATATTCTACGTGGCAGCGCCACCCTACATAGAGACACAAATAAAACCTTGGGGCCAAACAGTGTTTAATTTTTCCAAAGCTGGGCTAAGAAAAACAATGCTCTTAAAACAGGCTTTAATAAATATATGGTAAAAGGACAAAATGTTCCTTTTTCATTCTCACCTTGTACATTTGAGCTGGTGACTTTTGGCCACGTACCAGCAGTGACATCAGTCGGCCTCAGCATGGTGAAAACGACTGCCGCCGTTGCCACCGGGTCAAATCCTGCTACACGACTTCACCTCATGTCTGTCCTCTGTCCTATTTTTATTTAAAGTCTGAGCCACGCTGTCTGTACAGATGGATAGATTAAGGATTTGGAAATCACCGTTACACATAAAAACCTGGTGTTGCATCACTCTCGACTTTTGTATCGGTGCTCCACAGCGTCACAGAAAATAATCTAAAACATATTTTCATTCGCCTTCACCAGAACTATTCTCCTGAAGAAGAAGTTCATTTCCTTTTTCGGTTTATATAGTTTTTTTAAACATTCTTAAGCCTTTAAGTAAAACATATATTTTTCTACATTCAATAAACACAACTTCTTTCAATCCAGGATTTCAACTTGATGTTTTTGATTTGACGTGTCGAATGCTCTTCAGGTGACGGTCGATACTCTTTGTTGGGGCAGCCCCTCCAGTACAATCTGTGTCCTCCACAGCTCATGCATGGCCAGTCCTCCTATAACTCCCACCAGGTTAGTAAAGACATGACTCACGCTGGTTATATTGGGAATTGAAAACATTAATGTTAGAATGTTAATCATCAATCGGGGCGGTCTCTGTTTTAGGACGTTTTGTGTATTTTACTTCAATAAAAGGTCAAACCTATTTCTTACAGTTAGAAAAGTTTACCAGCGATCCTGGGCTTTAGTTGTTGTTTATGCTGCCACCTGCTGTTACACGCTGTTATTGCAACACACTTGACTCTGAATCTGTTGCTGCCTTTAGGGTCAAGGAGTAATCAAGCATGGAGCACGAGGAAAGAAGCAAACACTCAAATCTGCGTCAACAGATCTCGGCACCACAGACGTTGGTAAGTTAGAAACTGTGAATAGAAAAAGGACGCAGGTGTCTTAAAGGTTGTCTCTCTAAATATTTTCTTTAAAGAGTCTGGGAGGTTGTAGTTTGTCTCATTCTCTTTTAGTAATGTCGTAGTTTCGTTGCAGCTGGAATGACATGTTATCTCTGATTTCCGCGTATTTTGTTGATCAAAAATGTTAAATGTTCACACATTTAAATTAATCTCTACAATCGAATCTAAGCCTAATAGGATTGTGACCCAAAGACTATATATATAGACCAATATTAGCTACATTAGCTGCTATTATGATAAGAATATATAAGAATAATCCTAAACTAACTGTTTATTGTGCATAAGTTCAGTTTTTTTCTCAGTTTCTTTTTATATATATATTTTTACACTAAACAGAATAACAGATGAGCTTCTCAGATATTTTGAGCAGCACAATTCAAAGTCCTATGAGTCAATGTGTTCAAGTCAATATCTTAACATTCAAAGTTTAAAAATCAATACACTGAGGCTACATTAAGGAGATTATGTTTACTTTATCCTGTTGACTTCATAAAACATGTTTTTTTTTAATTAAAATCGAAATGTTATGCGTCTCCGCTTCCTTTGTCATCCAGTTGTGAGTCGAGTACTCGAGGTCACCGACCTGCCAGAGGGGATTTCGCGCCCGGAAGCCGAGAAGCTCTTCAACCAGCTATCGATGTGCGGCGCCAAAATCCAGTGGCTAAAGGAGCCCCAGGGAGGCCGGGGCGGCTGCGGCCCCTGTGTGGGCTCAGGCGCCATGTCCGGGGTCGGCATGGGGGCCGGCGGTGGGAAGGGGGACTGCCACGATCCGGCGCACCTCTACACGGTAGTTGCAGTGTTCCCCACCACCATGGCCGCCCAGAGTGCTTCCTTCAAACTCAACAACAGCGGAGCCAGCCTCTTCAAACTCCGGGCCGCCAAAAAGAACTATGACCTCCGCGTGCTGGAGAGGGCCAGCTCTCAATGAGGGGAGACGAGAGCGCCAAGAAAGACACAGAAAGAGACAGACGCAGAGACTTCTGGTGAGAGGAGGACAACTTAGTGGGACTGCTCTTAGTGTACAATTTAAAATCAAAAATTGGGGGGGAATCCATTAAAAATTGAGTTAATGTGTCAAATGTATAAAAGGGAAGAAGGTGTGAATCATGAGGTGGCTGGTGTTTGGTTGCAAATTGGATTTTTTTTGGTTCGTTTTTATCCATTGGTTTTGTTTTGTATTTATGAAGCAGAAGAGCACACAAGACACGCAGGCATGCGTTTCACCGTTGCCGTGGGGACCCGTGCAGTCGCGGCGCGAGAACACGCGCGCGACGCCACACAGACACACACACGAACCAAAAGACACAGGCAGGCAGGCAGGCAGACAGACTAACAGTGCAGGTAACAGGGTCACGTAGCACATAACAAAAACACACTGGACTGTCGATCTCCGTCGAACCTCTTCCTTCCTCCCCTCTCCCCGTTTCCGCCAGCGCTTTCTCTCCTCCCTCAGCTCTCACCCCGATTGTTTCTGAATCTCGCATATTTATAAATTTTCATATGCACAGTTGTGTACTCTCTCTGCTCTGCGCAGCTGCCATTTCTCAAACTTCCTTCTATCTTTCTAAGCTTATCTGTTCCTCTCATGTAGTGTCACTGCGCTCTCCTCCCTTGCTTTCCCTTTGCCTTACTGCTGTTGTGGGTTTCTGTATTGCGCTGTTTGTTTGTTTTTTTCTTTCTTTCTCAGAAGTTTTCCTTTTTTGAGGTTTCAATATATTTATATAAGTGATGTAAGGAAGTAAAGAAAACTATATATTCAGTGATTTTTCTTTTGTTCCTGAGTGATGAAGTTTAGGCCTTCCTTTTTCTCCTTTTCTCCGTCTTCATCCCTGCTCCTCTTTGCTGCCCCCTACCTCACTTCTTTGACCCTCCCCCCCGTCTCCCGACCGCCTCCCCCGCCCCGAGCTCCACCCGACGTGCCCATTGTGTTTGCGTTTTTCGTTGACAGCCGTGCAGAACGTATCAGAAGAAGTAGTTGAAGTGCACAATGATTGCATATGTCTACTGTAAATTTTATTTAATCTGTTATTTTTGTTTGTTTTTAAAAATATAAAAGTCGAAAAAATCTATGAAAACATCGTCGGTGTCCTGTTGTCTGTTTGAACTGAAGAAAACAGGTTGTCTTTAAATAAAGGTAAATCTCGGTAACTCAGAATTTCATTAAAGACTTTGGAGAATTCAGTTCAAAGTAAAAATCGTAGATTTAAGTTTGTGTTTTCATGGAAGGTTACCAATCACTTTTAATGTGGTTAAAATTTAGATCAGATCTGCTCAGATCTCGGTCATATATAACCTTGTAAATATTAATTTTTCCAACAAACAAGGGAATAATAGGACAGGAGAGTTTGCAGGGCTTTAAAGAAAGAGCATAGTCCTTGGTTTGCTTTTTCAGGTTTATGAAGGCAGGCATTGGCATTCCTATGTAAGACACATAGACGTGACTATAGGTGTGGAAAAAATATAATCAGCCTGGTGGGTTTAATCGTTTGCTTAGTAATCTACCCTTTTATTCTTTCTCTTCACATAGTTTCTGTATTTGTTTGGGTTTTCTCTGCTTCAAACGCTGAAATACTGATGCTTACAGTGACCCACCCTGTCACAACTCCTCATCCCTCTGTCGCCTGTCAGAGAAAAGGCTCAGCAATGCCTGCACAGGTAGCGCCAACAGGCTTCAACAGTCCTCTGAAAGGAGAAGAGAGTGACCCCTCAGACACGGGTCACTTCCTACTTCGCTCCATGCTGCTCTGGACCAAATCAGTGAGAGGAAGGAACCGCAGCCGCCGGGTTGTCATTTCCAACCTCCTGCAACCCTGCCAGCCCAGACAGGAGGGATGAAGGAACATTGCCAAAGTGTTTGTTGGCATGTGTGTGTCTGTAGGATGTCGAGTATCTTCTTGTGAAGGTGGCACACTGGTGAGGCCAAGAAGTTTTGGGGAGGAGCGTCCTTAAATGCAATGAATCTGCTCCGGTCAGGAGAATTTTTAGATTTGTTATGTGTGAAACTGAAAACCACAATCCCAGTTTAAACGTTGCAGTTTCGGCTGAAGCATAAACTTTAATCACACTTAAAACATAGGTTCTCAATTCCGTTTAATCCTAGTTTATTTACATCAGGGGTGCCCAATACATCAATCGCATCCATGCTTACATTTATTTTTTGATTCTCACTCTCAACAGTGGGTTAATGCACTTATGCAAGATCAACTAATATGTGTAATAAATGAAATAAAAATGTAATTAAAATACACCTCATCCTAAAAGCACAATATACAATAATAATGATTTAAATAATATCAAATAAATAGGGTTAGGGTGTTTTTTTTGTTTGTTACGCCCACCGCGGTCTTTTGGTGGGGTAACGTTAAAGGAGACCACACAAGGATGTTCTGATTAAATGCAAATTGAATTTATTAAATTATACTAAAGAAACGAAACCTGAAGAAAAAAAGAAAATGCCTGAAATGAGAAACCCAAATAGATTAGTGCAAAACCCATAACTAACTAGAAATAAGTAAATGCAAATCAAACTTAACAAAACCCAAGCATGAGATACAAATCAAAGCACATGAGGTCGAGGGAAAAAGCCCCTCAGGATTGGTCATCTTTAAAGTAGCTCGCAACCCAAGGGAGGGCAGCCCTGATTTACATTGTACCAATTCCCAACTGGCATCTTAGACTATTTCACAAGACTGAAAGAGATTACATACCACAAACATCGAGTGACTTTTGCTTAAAATCTGACTTTGCAGACTTTTTTTACACTGAAAGCTCTGCATGGACAGAGACCTGCTTCAGCTTGCGTTGTCATTTATTTTACAGCAGTCCCGCCCCCAGTCGCTGACGTCATCCCGTCGAACCGGTTCTTTCCTCTGACCCCAGAAAGAGTTGGGGCCAGCTAAGCACCAGTTTGGTCAGTGGAAACAAAAAGAACCGGTGCTAACTCTGGCTCTAACACCGAACCAGCACTGGAACCAGTTTGGTGGAAAACGGGCCTTACTGAGCATGCACGCAGCGACAGTGGAGAGGAGAAACTCCCCTTTAACGGGAAGAAACCTCCAGCAGAACTTGGCCCAGTACAAGCTGCCGCCTGCCGAGACCAAAGGGGGTTTGAAGAGTTCGAAGGCAAAAATGGATACAGAGGAAACTGAAGAACAAATCAAAGTTCACAGCAGCAGTTGTAGAACGTAGCTGGCAGCACCACCAGCCGATGTTCTCCTTGCATCTCACAACTTTCTTCTGTGGCTGCGGCAAACTTGTTGGACGGTTTTAAAAGCTGAAAACATATCTGTTTAAATCTACCTCCTCCTGCATTTTGAACTCTGCATTTGGTTTGCTTGTTGAACCACCTGCTCATTTATATCTTAAAAGATGCTATATAACTAAAGTTTAGCTTACCTAATGAGTGATCCATACCTGAGAGATGCCTTTTATGTCGAGATGCATCAATTACGAACCATTCCATTACTTTAACATCGTTTTGGTCAAATATTGCAATTTCATTGCTGTACAGGATACAAATTGGAATAACAGAAATAAAAAAACAGATACAAACACATCTGTTCTTCAACTTGATTGTTGTCACTACAGAAAAAGTTAAGTTTGAACACCCCATTATCCAGGCCGTCTGTCTTACTGCTAGAGTTTAGTCATACAGAAATGGACGATATCAAACTCCAGAAACAGAACTGAGAATAAATGTTGGTGCTCCACCTTAAGAGAGATGTGCAGAAACAGACAAAGAGAGAGTTAAAGCTTTATAAATTTAATGATTGCTCCTATGTTTGAGTCTATTGCGTCATCTGAATGAAAAAATATGTATATATATCAATTGATAAAATGAAACACATTTGGTTTAATGTATTCTGTCCAGTGTAATGTGAGTTTCACCCGACAGATGTCGCTATTGTACTGGAAAGAGAGCAAACCCTGGTTTCACTGCCTCTAGCTACTAACAACACTGCTGGGAGCCATTGTTTGTTACTGTTAAATTAGTTTTAATTCAGAAAAAAAAGAAAGAATAGTTAAGTGTATTGTAGAGGTTAAGAATCGTGTTTCTCAAATCAAGCTTTCGAAGCAGATTCCGGGTGTGGCGACAACATCAGAATCATGAGCATTAAATGAAACCACATGTTAAACAAACATCCTCCTTTTGAAATGTGCCATTTGTTGTTACTGCAAGCGTTACAGAAACCCCAAAGGTCTGGCCGTTTTGCAAGTTGCATCAGAAAAGCACAACAAACCAAAACGCAACCAAACCCCTGCAGGGAGAGAGAGAGACGCAGACATTTTTAAGGGGAGCACGAGCTCTGCATCATCTCATTGAGCCTCCACATTCAAAATCACATTTAGCATCCAGTCGAAGAGAAAATCCATCTTCTCTCCGCCAGCCGCTGAGGAATGTTGCAATGTGTGAGGAAAAATAATAACATAAAACTATATTAGAGATCCTCTTTGCCTACTGTAGCAGAGAAGGTATTGATTTTTAGAGAAATATTTCACAAATCATCTTCACTGGGCCAATGCTAATGTTACCTTTTTTCTTTTTCTTTTTTCTCCTCGGTGTCAGGGGAAACATTTTCATTTTCATTTTATTTTTTTGGCCTTTTGCTGAGCTTTTAAAGATTAACTTTTTCATAAATCTAGTTTTACCTTCAAGCTCCTTCGTAGGTTCTTGTGTTTTCGTGTGAATATTTATCTAATTTCACGATTTCTAACCGATCCGCCGAAGCATTCGATTAAAACAGACGACATGATTCTTTTAATAAGCATTTAACACGCCTTTTATTACCCCGTTCCATTTCTCGCCGAGCTGTAAAATTCAATTATTTAATCTGATGTGGATGAATATTAATCTCGATTTGCGCTGTGTTCGATTTAAAAAAAGAAATGTAATGATGTAGGTATTAGTGTCAGGGGGGGGGTCACCAGACACTCTTACAGGCAGAGACGGTTTCCTGTCCGGGAAAATTAATCTGTTCAGGGTGTTAATATAAAACCGGCTCCCCAACCGCAGGGGAAGACTGTGGCAGGCATTAAATTGTGCCTGTGGGTGTTTTCCAATCCGTTTGTCCATCAGAGACGAACAAGACACATAAATACATAAGTGCTGGTTAATACATGTGATTTTATCCCTGTGCAGTAATAAATTCAAGGTTGGTGGTGGCACCCACACACATAAGGTGACAAGACAAGTTTACAGATTGAGTCCCGAGGCCCACAGAGAAGGAGGGAGAGGCAGAGTGAGGCGGAGAAGGAGAAGAGGCTGCTGGAGAGAAGGCTGCAGGGTTGGAACCAATTAGGCCAAGAGAGGCTCCCTCCACCTGGACCGCCAAGCCCCCGGGGACAAACCCCGGTGACAAGATGAGGGATCATCATCATTACCATTATTTATTTGCTAAGCAGAGGCCGACTCTGGGGCCAATCCTAATAGCATTCCCGAAATGTAATGAGGGGTTTGCTTCTGAGGGTGCAGGTACGACGCCGGGGATAAAGGCGCATTAAGGTGCTGTTAGAAAACCGGAGCGCACGTTTAGAAGTGACACTAAACTAATTTGACCAACTGATGCTGAATGTGACGCCGTTCTATAAATTATGCAGACCTACTGTAGGTCCCCTAAACTATCATTAATAATAGATGAGGCTTAGCCTACCAAGGGGTTCGGCGCATTACGTGGTGGAGTCAGGTCGAACTGGCCTCTGAAATCAGTGTTTCATTTCCGGTGACCGACATTACATTCAAAAAAGCAAAATCATCCATTTCAATTACTGAAATATGGAACATTTTGTAAAGTTAACCGTTGATTTACTTCTTTCTTTTTTTTACTAAGTATTTTTTTCCCTTTTTGCATAAAACATTACCAATTCCTACAAAGGAAAGAGCTTCGTTATACAAACTTTATGCTAATCATGGTTTAGTGCTGCACTGATGGGTAGTTAGTAGCACAGATGCTTTGCAGAAAGAAAGTCTTGGTTTTGAATCATAGCAGGGAGGGTTCACAAGGGGAACCAGAGGAGGATCCAGGGCACCCTATATGGATGGATAGTTTGTCTTTCTTTTCAGCATATTTTAGTTTTTATGTTCTCGAGCATTGCTAACCTCCTCTTGGAATGAATCCGTAGTCCAGACATCCAGATTTTGGATGTCCTAATTTATCTGATCCAAAATGAAACGACTCCAATCATTAGAAAGCTTGTGCCCTTGGTTTGTAATCATTAAAAAAAAGTTGAACTGTATATTTTTACTAAAGGATCTTCGCTGTTTCCTGAAACTTGTTTTTAGTGTCATTACTTCCTGTTTTGTTTTATTGCCTTGTTTGTCAGTTGTTGTTTTTTTGTGTCTGTCTTCCTGTCTGATGTCTGCGTCATACAAAAATACAAGCCCAGAACTCTAGAGAAGTCTTACAGGTCTTTCCTTTTACAGCATTTCTATTTGATAAATCGAGGACATTAATTAATCTGGTGATGTGTGAAGAGCAAGCTTCCACAACCTCTGAACCAAGAATGCAAGAAAAGAAAAACACCTTTGGTTGTTGCAGCCATTGTTTTTTTTTTTTTAAACACAGCACATGTTCAGTGAAGGTATCTGAAGCAAAAGTGAAAGTTACTCTATATTTGCTTTATTTGCAAGTGAAATGAGCCCCAATTTACCTAGTTTAACTTTTCAATGAAAAAAAATCTCCTTGGACGGCTTTTAAAATGTAATGCTGATAAAATACTGTACATCATCCAGATATGACTGGACTTCTCCTAACACTTCTCCAAATGCTCTTTCTGAGACACATATCGAGAAATTCAGAAATGATAAAACAAATCTTCAACCCTATCTTCTTCATACTTTCCGCTTCATCCGTCTGTGTGAAATCTGAAATCTGGAAGAAGAGAGAGAAGGAATCTGCGACACATCATGGTCCAGGTATTCTCACTATATCTTTTTCCGCACTTCAGTCTAATCTACTTTTATTCAGCAGAGATCACATGTTCCCCCTGTTTAATCACTTCTCCCTCTGTGTCAGCGAGAGAGACGTGGGCGGGGGGGGTGGCGAGGGATGATACAGCGTCTCTCTGTGATTCAGGTGTTGTGGTGGAGTGACTATAGTTAGTCCATAACTCATGATGCTCTCCATTCAGAAGACACCTTAGGGCCCGCATAACACCCAGCGAGACTCAATCACAGCCTACGCTAAATCGATAATCCTGGAGATAGTTGTGAGGGAGAGAGAAAAAGATTGAGAAAAAGTTGCTGGAGGAGAGAAAGAGAGACAGAAAGAGGGAAAGAGAGGAGATGGAGGGAGGATGATGTGAAAAGGAGACGGGGAATGAAGGGGAAAGAGACGGCTGAGAGGGAGATCAGGGGCTGGAAGAGTGAGATGAAAGATGAGGGCTGGTTTTCCCACAAACCCACAAAGGGCCCCTTGCTGACTGTGTTTTTATCTGATGATGTGAGGACATTGTAGAGGTGAAAGGTGAGAAGAAACGAGAGAAAAGAAAAAGGACTGTGGAGAAAAAAATAGCCCAAGGAGCACAAAATGCACAGTGGAAGTCAGCATGCAGTTAAGGAATGCATGTTATTTGGAAATTTTGTCATAATACAAAAAAAAAAATCTCCTAGCTTGTAAGGAAACAGTCATTTTACAGTTAGTTCGTTTTTTTGGCTTGTCAAATTTGAAACATGTAGTCATGTCAGAGAAGTTTGTCTTGTTATCCTGCAGAGGTCACACTAGTATTTGCTTGGCAGCGAGTATGAACCTTTAACTTTAAAGGGAAGCTAAAGTTACTTATTTTTTCATATCAAAGGGATGAAAATATTTGAAAGTTTTCTTAATTTTTATTTGTATATTAACAATAAAGCGTTAATATGCTACCTTTTTCTAAATGTGCGGATTTACCAAACCGAAGCAATTAAGCAGTCTGTGGTTCCCTGTCAGTTCGCCATAGTTACTTTCAGAAACTGCCTCCCGGAGCCTTGTCAAGATGGCATCACAACTACGATTTGGATTTAATTGGTTTTTGAAGAAAGGATTTAGGAAACAGAAGTAAACATTTGCCTTTTTTGTTCACTAGCTCACTTTATACGTCGCCCCTGCAGCACATCTGCCTCCATCACATCCCACGAGTCACACCAACCCTCCTTCACCACATGCCGTGAACTTTTACTTGGTCATCAACAGTTCAACAATTTCACCAGCCTGGCTTTATTCATTAAATATTTGTGAATGTTAAAAAAAAACTTCCTCTGATGCTGAGGTGGCTATAATTCAGTTTTGTTGTTACTTGACAAAAAGTTATTGGTTAGAACACCAAGGTTTGTTCCCAGCTGCAATTATGCTGCCGTCCACGATTCGTTTTATCCTCATGCTGCTCTAAAAGTAGGAACACAGTCTGGTTCAGCAAAATACTTTTAAAATTAGCTACTTATGTCCAATTAAATTTTTTATTGAATGTATTATTACTGAAATTAATTTTGCTGTACTTTAAAACATTTCTGATAAACCTTCCCAAGCAATTACCCAAAAGGTTTAAGTTTATTGAGAGAATATTAGGGCTAAATAAATATATGTATGTAAAGATGAACCAAGAGACTATGAACTGGTGTTAAAAGGGGAAGGAGTGAGTGAGAAAATGCAGAGGAAGTGGCAGTTATGTGAAAGCTGCGGGGTGGTGGGAACCGAGAAGACACTTTCTGTCAGATATCTGTGTGAAGATCAGGCAGCGAGTCATCAAGTCAGTTCAGATGAGAAAACACGTTGAAAACCCACATCTGTCTTGTAGTTTGCCCCTGCGCTCTGTCTCTGCACCCTCCTCCCCTCATTTACTTTCACTCACAGCCTCTCCCAACTTTAAGCCGTGAACTTCCCTGTTGATCCAGCTATTTCACTCCAAGGCATCATGGTGTATGCCCCCTACCTCCTCTTCGTCTCTGAGACTTGCTGTTGTTTTTGAGTGATGTGCGGCTGATGGCAAATGCTGGGTGACAGATGGATGTGACAAGCAGATGGTTTTGCTTGTCATCTCTTTAATCACACAAACTCAGTCGACCATGAAGTTGGAGCTCCATCTTGTCAAAGCAACAAAAACTGCAGACAAATTTACCCTGCACGCCATAGATTTTGATAGAGAAAAAGTAATCGCGTTTGTCGAGAAAAGGACCCTGATGTAAATGGTGGTCTGTGCGCTGAGGTCGGCTTGGATATTTTTTTGACATGTGCCGACTGCTGTTGGTTTGCAATAAGATGAATACGACGACTGTGATGAAAGAAAGCTGGAGTAAGAGGAATAAAAAAATAATAAATGTGAATGCACATTGATATAGCTGCATGCAATACAGAATACACGTAAAATATCACATAAATTGTTATAGATTGCATTCGCCTATATACAAATATAAAATGTGATGGATAAATCGAAATGTGAGAGTTCTTTGTTTTAAGATGAGCTTATTTTTTACAGTATTAAGACTATCTTGCAAACGCCATGTCTATTCAATTTGTTCTGTTTTTTTTACTCTCTATCCAGCTATTTCAATGTATTTTATTATTTTTTTTAAGTGTGTGACATTTTTTATATTTTATGCTAACACCTCAAAATAGACTCTAGAGCAGGGGTGGGCAATTCAAGTCCTCAAGGGCCGGTATCCTGCAGGTTTTAAATGTGTCTCTGCTTCAACACACCTGAGTCAAATTGTCAGGTCTTTAGCAGGACTCTGGAGATGTTGACTGAGGCTTAGGTGATAATTCAGCCATTTGATTCAGCTGTGTTGGATATGGGAGAAATTTAATAGTTGTACAGTAGGACACTGGCGCTCAAGGACTCGAGTTGCCCATCCCTGCTCGAGAGCAACGAAGAGCTGTAAGTACTGTGTACTGTAATAACAGAAACATGTACATCCATCTGAAATGACAAAAACTTATTAGAGAGGCTGCCAGGAGTTTTATGAAAACTCTGGAGGAGCTGCCGAGATCCCCAGCCTAGGTAGGGTAATCTCTTTTTCCGGGACAATTTCACAAATGTCACATTTTAAAAGGGGTAGCAGCAAGAGTTCCAGGTGTAAATAAATGAAATATGGCAGATATATGTGAGATTGAACTGGACAGATGAGACAAATTTCTACTTTTAGTCCAGGTTCCAAAAGGCTAAACTAACTTTTCACATCACTGTTTACACACAATCTGTTATAAAATGTGTTGGTTACAAAATCATGACATGGACAGGCTTTTCTTTAACATGGACAGAAAACTTTACATTAACTGGTCAAACTTCATGGGAAAATGGATGGAAACAAAACATAGAGCCAAAGCTACAAAGTAAGGGTTTAGATCAGCGTGTTCAAATATTAAAAGGCAAAACATCCAAGTTCAAACTTAAATCCATTGAGAACATGAGGCATGGCTTGAAAGCATGAATTTCTGAACATGGGGTACTGGCGTAGCACCAGTTCCCCATCAGTCTCCTGCTATGGCATTTTCCTTAATTTGTGAACACAATATTGTTCTTTTTCACAAAATATTCAAGTGCTTACAAGCCAACAAGATTTCACAGTACCTTGGATTACGTATGACAAAGCAAAAAATTCTCCAAAGGCACTAAAGTGTGATTCTAACCAAATAAAATAGCATTTGTCTAAAGGGGTACCTTTATTTAAACATAGTTTATGCATAGTTATTTATACACATTTGTACATTGATGCTTTATCCCACAAAATTTGACACTAGAATGCTAATTCAAATCAAAGAAACCTTAAACAATCAGATATACAGAAGAACTGTTGCTAAGAGGCCCCTGTTGAGTTTATATAACATAAATTAATATCTAAGTGTTCAACTGAACAGAATAAGCTGGTAATTGTATATATAATGTGTAATGGTAAGTAACAGGCGGCTCTCACACTCATGAGGTCTATATACCCTTACTCTGACAAGGAGATAGAGCCAGTTTAGAGATATGGTCTATCCTTCCCAACCTCTTCTTCTCCCCTCATCCCACCATCAGACTTTCACCTTAGTCTCATCTCCAATACAACTCTCAATCTCAAAGTGAAACTGGCAAGGTCAAATTGACTTTAGATTAATTAACTGTCAATTAAAGGAGTAATTGTTTCATAATGTCCTGCACCCTCAAGACAAGGTGTTGCTACTGTCAGGGCTGGTTTAAGCCGATAAGCCGGGGAGTGAAGCCTCTCAGAGAGGCGTACGAAGTGACAGGAATCCAGCGTACGTGTATGTTTGTGTGGTAGATCGGTGCATCTATGTGGGACCTGTAATGAGAGAAACGAGGGAGACCTCATCCATTATCTCACAGTAACACCGCCGCTGGAACTGCAGCAGGTCGCCCTCAGGTGGCTCCATATACATCACACACACCTGACGGGAATACACACGCGTGCGCAATCCCCGACGGGTTTGTATACCCCGGTACAATCAGCATTCATCAGTTCATACGGCGGCTGATGAGGAGATATGTCCGCCACAGTCAACCGAAGGGAGGAGAGAGGAGCTTGTGGAAGGTGATGAAAACAGAATAAAAATGTGAGTTGGAGAAAACAACAGAAAAGAAAAGAAGACATAAAAAAAAAAAAAGAGGGGGATAGGGCGTGCGGAGAACGTTGATGAAATGGTGATTGCCTCTCACTCGCTAATGGTTGGCCTGGAGGGGTGTCAGACAATGGCAGCTCTAAGCTCTTCACTCTGCATTTGTCTTTCCTCTTCTCAACATTATCAGCTACATTTTCCTCTGTAGACACACTACAAATGTTTGCCGTAGAAACAAGAGGACAAAAAAATTACACTGATGAAATATAAACAAAAGCCACAATTATACAAAAAAACAAAACAAAATAAACGTAGGTCTTTGATTCTTCTGATGGGTTAGCTTTCTACTGTTGCCAGACCAAATAGACAGTTAATTTTTGAAACTGTATTTTACTTGCAACAAATTTTGGTTTATTTTTTACCACACCTGGCTTGTATGAATGTCTTCAACTAGATGCCATATCTTTATTTTTCATTTGTTGTTTACCTGTAATATAATTACAACATCACCTCCTTAGCTGCCTTCCAAAAAAAGAAAGACAGGAGAATATGTTAAACCATAATGTGTGTTGATTGTCAAAGTAGCATCCCAAATCCCCTATTAAGACCACATCAGTGGTACGGGTATACTTGTTGCTGAAACTGTGGCACGGCTAAGATGGACTTAACCGAACCTGGCAGCAAGTGTCTTTGGGGGTCTAGCTAAAGGAGGAAATAAGTCATTGATATCGTTACAGCTTGCTGTGTGGTTATGAATCTGTTTATTCCTTTGCCTTACTGTTATTTTGTGGCCTGTTTTATTTTTTATGGTACTTCTGTTAGATTTCTAAAAAGAAGTCCCCAAAACACCAATCCATTTCAATTACTGGATTTATCCCTCTTGGTAATCAACTCCATCATCCAATCCTTCAAGCGTTGGTTCATTATTTACTACAAGTGTCTCTTGCAGGATTATTGAATCACAATGCAGACTCCCTCTAGATATTGATCGAAGAGACTGTCTGTTTTGCGCTTATCCGTCCGGAGATCCAACGCTGCAGTGTTCACACGGGGGCACTTCGAACAGCTGAGGAGCAGATTTTATGGTGCAGCTTAAAACACATGGAACGGTGTGAGGATAGAGGGATAGATGGATGGATGATAGACAAACAGATGAATGACGGGTAGATAAATGGGAGGGGGTGATGAGTTGCTGGGTGGGTGCACAGATGGATCTGCTGATGGACTTATTATGTGAAAGATGGAGGAGAGGCAGAAGAAGAGTGGAACGGACTGGGAGGATTGTCATCAGATGAGCTGATGAATAAATGGACAGACACATAGGTGGATGGCCAGCAGGAGATTGATAGTTGCTTTCCTCAGTGGGCCACCTGCATCCTCAACGTTTAGAGGAGGGTAGAGAGTGGATACTCATCTGTAATAGGGGTAATGGAGCCCAAAATAAACTCGCAAACAACTCTATTTCCGTCTTTCTTTCCCCTAACTCCCCCCTTTAACCCTCTCATCGCACTCCCAATCCCTCTTACACCCTCAGGATATTCGCCATGTACCAGTCACTTCATTGGGCTTTGTTTGAGGAGCTGCTTGAAAGTGAAAATAAGCTGAAACACCAGAGAGAGAAAACGTGCTTTGTTACAGCCCACACAGCAAAATGCCAATTTCTCCCTACTCCATCAAACTCTCATGATGAATCTCTCTGCTGAACACAGATTTCAGTAACTGCAAAACAAGAACATCACAAACACGGGGGGAGATTACTAAGTATGAAGTCAAAAGAAACATGTTTGAACAATGGCGCCTGTTAAAGTTTTTTTTCAAAACACAGGACTGTTAGAAGAACAAGTGATGGAAATGATCTATTTCATCCCTTTAGCACTATGAACAATCTACTTATACTAACTCTGTAAAATCTTAGTTTAATATTAAAAATTTTTTTTCTGAGCCAATAAATGAATTTCTTTACTATGTTTGACCTCTATGACGCCATGTTTGTCCAGCTCTATCTGGTGTGAGTATTTCCCTACGTCCCTACGTCTGTGACCCACACCATCTCCTTTAATCGTCGTCCCGCTGACTTCTGCTCTCAAACCCCTCATGTTAATGTGGATATCCGGTTTAGGCCGGCGCGATCTTAAACCTTTTTTATATTAGCTTTATCGATCATCCAATCACTGCGAATAATTACGGACAACTGTTATCTGCCGGTGAAAATGCAAGACGTACAGATGGGCAGCAAAAAGTGTAGAGACTGCAGAATAGGAAGGAGGAACAAAGCTCGGAAATCAATAGAAAGTAAGCAGTTTTTTATTCTCTTGGGAGAGATTCGGGCAAACTGTCACAATGTCTTTGAACAAAATAAATAAATAAGAAACAAATAACAGAAAAAAAACCCTCCAAACTACTAAAAGGTTTGGACAACTGGTAAGCAGAAAATGATGATCTGGTCCAGTTTTGCAAATATTTGAAACTGCAACATGGCGGTAAGACTTTTGTAGAAGCAATTTATATTTTTCTGGATTTTTTATTGTAATATTTTTATAAATGCAGCGTTACCTGACTTTTCCAGGTGGTGACAGTGAGGAATGTGTCTTTCCAAAGATACAAGACTGACAGACTGAGAGACGGTGAAGATGGGCACTGACTATACATTGTTTTCAAGTTTCTGTTCTGTCAGGATTCACCTGAGTGGCAGAATAGTGCCAGTGATCAACAAACACTGTGAGAACATACCAGGTCTCCAAAAATCTCAAAAATAAAAATAAAAATTAAACCCAGTGGAGACAATTTGATCTATTTTTATATTTTTCTGTTTCTTTTTTTCCTTTAACTGGTTAAATTAGAAAAAAGAAACTTGTCTTATCAGTTCAGTAATGTTATCTTTCTGCAAGTCTGTTGAGTGGAAAGGATCATTTTGCAGCCCACAAAAGAGGATAGTGCTCTATAAACAAATGTCTAATATTAAAAGCTAAAGGCTCTGGCAAATTGATCTTCGGGTACATTGTTGAAAGCATCTAAACTGAAGCTCTTCTGACTAAACTCACTTTTTGTTGATTATTATTTTTTGTTTCTTTGTACAATCAGATAAAAGGCTGCAGAGTTTTTGATACACCCGCTTCTGTGAAAGGCACTAAAATATAATTATATCAAACGCCGGTTAAGGTCGAAAAAAAAGTGCCTTTCCTGAATTTTCAAATTATTGATTTTGCAAAGAGTTATTTACATAGCTTCACAGTCAAGTCTTTGTTGTCGCTCGATGTAAACAACCTCAGTGTTACATCTGTCATCGTTTCCACACTTTGCCACAAAGTGTTCCATAAATTTTCTGTAACATTAAAATAATAAACAACTATAATTATCTGCCTGATAAAGAGCCCCCCTAAAGTCTAACATGTATAGTTAATAATTTACAGCAGGGTCTGAAACGTGCACACACCCCAGTTAAATGTACGAAACAAAACAATAAAATATGTTTAGATAACTATTCTCCATTCTGTGTCAGATTGGAATTACATCTTTTTTTTTTTACGGATCACTCAGAATCATTTTGCGGCTTAGCTGAAACACTGTAAGGTTTTTTCTATAACTTTATGAGTGTATTCCTTAAATTCTGTCCTAATATTGGCATAAATGAACAGTGTATAAACAGCTCACAGTTTATAGCTTTAGAATTATTTTCTAAAACATTTTACAATTTGGGTTCTAAAAGGAATCATGTTGGGACTATTGCAATTTTGTTTTCATATTAATGCATTAAATTAAAATTATGAATATTTTGAATGTCAAATGTTAGCAGATGATGCCGTAGTGTCAATGCAAAGAATCCACAGAGTTAATACTATTTTTAAAGGTTAACTTACAAAAACCTAACCTTTGACCTTCGGGCCTTTAGACAGGGCAACTGTTGCTTTTAAAGGTAACATTGTTTTATGTTTAATTTTAAATAAATAAAGCTGTGTCTTACGTACCTTCATCTGAAGATTTCATACGCCTTCACCTTAAACCACAACTCTGGATCTTCCACTATGATACTAAAGGTTGTTGTTATGCACTTTGTTTTTGTTTTTTTTCCAAGCATGCTCTTCAGATTTAGGACTCAAAAGGTAAAGTAAGACCCTGGCGATTGTCTTTGGATGATATGGCTTTCAGGTCAGACTCACAATGATTCCTGTTGGGTACCAATAAACACTGGATCAACTATACTGACATAAATGTACCAAATGCAACAGCAACACACCCGCTAAGAAATTACACCCAAAACCTTGTGTAAAACATTACCTAATTTGTTTTAAAAAAATGCAAAGATGTGAAAGTTAAAGCAAAGCTAAAAATGTCGGCTGGAAAACAAAACCAAGTAATTTAGACACTAAAACACAGAAACATTTCGAAGGGCTTATTATTTTTTAAACCGAGGATCAGACAATTTTCTTAATGCTGGCACTGGTTTATAGTTTGTTTGACAGAAAACTGTTGGAATGTATCTGCGTGAAACTACTGGCTGGCTGCCAGTCTGTTCCTTCATTTAGTCTAACTTCTACTTCCTTTTTACAGATACAGAAAACCTTATCAAACCAACATTCAAGCCCTTTTTTAACAGTTTCTGCTTGTTAGATAGCTTTGGATAAATTGTTCCCGTTGTGATTGTGAAAAAATCAGATAAAATGTGACAGAAATAATGTAAGTCAGAAATGTCACATTGAAAATAACTTGATTAACCCATTTTAACATGCTGGAAACAATGATGTCAGATAAATCAGCAGTTTCTTACAGTTTCAGATGACTTCATTATTATCTGAGCCAACCTGAAATAAAACTCAAAAACACTAACAACACAATTATGTGAAGTGACTTATGGGTGCATATTTATACACATTTTTTGTACAGATTTGATTTATGATCGTGAGAAGCTGTAAAAGAATCTCGCACACCCTCAACTGAAATAAACGGTGCTATATTATGGTCATTTTTACACGAGTCTGCTCTAACACAAACAACTGCTCTGAAACAGAAAAAATAGCAGCAATTATAACTATTTTAAAGCAACACAAACTAACTTTTCAACCCTCATAAAATATTTTCATCCACTTACAGATCGTTGAAACACACATCCGTCATGGCCCAAGGTGGTCTGTATCGGTATAACCAGCACCAAGCAACTTTAAGTAGGGTGGCAGGAACCCCTTTCTCACAAAACAGCTACAAATACGCTGCCTGCTTTGCTTCACTTCCCCTGTTTCTTATTTTCAACATCATCATATGAAATTGTTTTTCCACAATTAAATTAATTATCTCGTCGCTATTTATCCTACACACAGCCACTGGAAACAGAAATGTACTTCAATCCAACTGCATGTGACCGGGAGATCAGGATTTTCGGACGCTATGCGCTTATCCTCATGGGAAATGCAGTCTTCCTTCAGGCAACACAACTACTTATGTCCACACTGGCCACCAAATTTGACCAAAACTGCAACTTCTTTAGTGCTAATTTAATAGAATTAGAATAACTTTTGTTAAAAAAATAAAATAAATTGCAACACCAAAAAGTTACATGAAGAAATTGTAGTTATTTAATGTTGTAGTTTCCATAGTTTAGTTTTTCCACTATACTTCAACCATTAAAAAAGATACAAAAAAAAAAGAACACATCTATACATAATTTCTAAATCTCTTAGGTCCTAAAGACTTTTGCTGTGAATGTAATTTTGGTTCACCTGTTAAGAACGACAGGATGTTTATTTACTCACCAGCTGAAGGGGAAGTTAAAGAAGAGGCTCTTGGGGTCGACAAGCCTCAGGAGACACATTGACAGCAAACGATAAATCTGGATGAACCCTCTGGAGGAAATGAGGGTGAAGAAAGAAAGAGGGGCCCTGAGAAGTTGGAGTGAGATGAAGGGAAGATGAGCTGATAGCTAAAAAGGCTGTAAAGGCTAAAATCCTTCAGTGTGCGTGCATAAATACACAGAGGTATACGATGGATTGCCAAACTTTGAAAGAGGTTGTAAAATCAGTTGGAGATTAAGTCAGTGAATGTGTTGGAATAACTGGAAAACTAGCATTAAAATATAAATTTTTTACTAAAACATTCTAGCATAGAGGAAAGTTTATTTCGCTTCCAGGTAGTATATGGTATCACCTGCAGCATGATATGCATTTCAACATGATAACTTAGACTAACACCAGTGTATTTTACTAGCCTAAAAATGTAGTATTACTTTTTTTTTCAAACATTTAAACAAATTTTTTTATAATGGTTCATTTAATATTGTTATTCTGAACTAAAATAATATTCTTACATATCAGAAGCCCGTCAGCAGCACACCCTTGAGTTCCCACCAGGTGAGCTAAATCAGGTAACCGGGCTACTCTCAGTCAGATTCAAAACAGCAACCAGTCATTTGGTTACTGCACGGAAAGCTCTGCAAAAGCACTAAAACTGTGAGGGAAAGGGATTTAAACTTAAAGTACCATGGGTTTTTCCTCCTATATCCTCTAGGTAAGCTATACGATCTGTATCATCTGCTTTATCTATTAAAGTCTATTAAGTATGGTCCTGGTCTTTGAAGTGGGAACATCTCACAGCCACTACAACATTTGATACTTCATATAAAGAAACTCAGATAATATAATTGTATCAATTGAAACAGCAGAGAAAAAGAACGTGCCCTGTCATCTATAATCAGAATCAGAATCAGAAAAGCTTTTATCGCCAAGTACGTTTTTGGAAATACGAGGAATTAGTTTCGGCGTCGTCTGTGAGATACAGTACTCAAATTCAAACGGTAAAAATATAACTACAATATAAATATATGTGCACAGTTTTAAAGTGAGTAAGAGTAAATGTTACAAGTGTGCTGGGCTTCGGAGGAAGGGGAGAGTGTCAGTGTGGGTACCGGGCGTTGTTGACAAGGCTGGTGGCAGATGGGAAAAAACTGTTCTTGTGGCATGAGGTTTTGGTCTCTCCCCTCTGGCAGGAGGGGGTACAGTACTTTGGCGTCTCAAAGAGTCTGTGACCAGTGTGGGAGGGATCAGCCCGGATCTTCCCTGCCCGCTTCAGAGTCCTGGAGGTGTACAGGTCCTGGAGCGACAGTAGACTGCAGCCAATCCCCTTCTCTGCCGACCGAATGACACTCTGCAGCCTGCCCTTGTCCTTGGCTTTAGCAGCAGCGTACCAGATGGTGATGGAGGATGTGAGGATGGACTCAATGATGGATGTGTAGAAGTGCACCATCATAGTCTTTGGCAGTTTGAATTTCTTCAGCTACCGCAGGAAGAACATCGTCTGCTGGGCTTTCTTGATGAGGGAGCTGACGTTTGGCTCCCACTTGAGGTCCCGGTAGATTATGGTTCCCAGGAAGCGGAAACATTCCACAATGTCAATTGTGGAGTCACAGAGGGTGATGCGGGCAGATAGGGCTGGGTTCTGCTTGAAGTCCACAACCATCTCCACTGTCTTTAGAGCGTTGAGCTCAAGGTTGTTCTGGCTGCACCAGTCCACCAGATGGTCCACCTCCCACCTGTAGGCGGACTCCTCACCATCAGAGATGATCATCATCATCAGAAATGTCCCATTTTTTTTTCTTTCGAAAATACATTCTGAGGAAACAAAAGCCTTTTATGCCTTATGATGATAAATTCTGCCTCTAGAAAATTAATTAGTTAGAGAGTGTCTTGGTGAGAAATGGCTCTGTCATAAAATAAAGGCACGAGAATGTTGATAATAAAGCAAAGTGATCCCACAAGCATGGGTAGGCACAACAAATGGAGCAACAGCAAACAACCCGGTTAAAAGAAACGCCTCTGTGCACCTCCAAGAGCCACAGTTGTCAGGTTACACATTTACATACATGATGCTGAAATTTTACAATACAAAAACCATATCCTAAACTTAACAAAAGTAACTATAGTAACAAAATATAAAATCAACAGAAAAAAAAAGAATAGACACAAACAAATTATGCTAACTATTTCATGCCTGATTATACATTCTGTTCAAATTTTCTATTTAACCATTCTGATACACTGTTTGTTCTGATTATCAGTATAAGGCGGAAAAATACAAATACTCAGTGTAAACCTGATCTATTACAGTAAAATGTCATGGTATTCATTTTTTTAAACTTATGTTTTAAATGTGGTTCAAAATGAAGGTGACAAGTAATCAGCGGCACTGGTGGAGATTATGCAGGGCCAGCAAAGTGATTGAGAAAAAAGTTTTTTCTAGTCTGAGTTTCCTGTTTTTAAATAGCTTCATGTTCTTCTTTTTTTTTATATCAATAAGAGAGACACTACATTGGTTAAGCACCTTCTCCCCTTCTTCACATTGTCTCCTGTCTTAAACCAGTTCGCAATTCAGACAGTGGGAAATATAAAACACCATTTTTAAGTAAGCAATGTTTTGTTAAATTATTGCTAAGTTGACCTTTTGGACAATTGTTTCATGCATCAACTTATGCATCAATACTATCGATAGCTGGTGTTTTTACCTTAACCGGCATTTAGCTGTTGAAAAAATGGACATTGGCACGTTTTATGAATGGTTTATGTAACTTAGTGGCATATAACAAGTTGAATTTAAGAATTAGCAATAACCTTGTTATAACACAGGAACTTTGGCCTGTTTGTACCAAAGCAATTTACAGGATTAAAAAATCCGCCAAAATACACAATACACAGTTAACAGACAGTCAAAAACATTTTAAATGTTTATCATAAGCGACGCTACATACTCCCCAGAAAAGATCTTGTACAAGAGTAATCCTTGGGAATCTCTGGTTACTCAAACAAGATTAACAACAGTCCGAAAGACTGTAGTGTATAACAACAGAAACAGTTAGCCTCTTCTTAGGTCAACGGCCTTTTTCCCAACACTGATAACCAACAAGGATATCATTTAAAAATAAAATACATGATTTCTCTTTGTGATATGAATACTATATTTTCTAACAGCCACTCAACTGTGAGGTTGGAGACAAAAAAATCTATGAATCAGCATGTTGGTCTAATATATGTCAGAAGTGTAGGAACAGCCTTTTATTCCCAAGTGAGGATTTTAAAGCTATATTTTTAAAAAAGTGCATTAGCAAGATCTATAATTTCTTTAAAGTGTGAAATAATGCTTGTTTGATCATACGACTTAGAACACAGGCTTGACCCAGTTAGAAGTGATCTAAATTTCCCGTTCTGCACAAACAGGACGGGTGTAAAGTCATGGCATGAAACAATTCACTGTTTGGCATTCTGGAGATAATGTATCAAACACAGGGTGCTGCTGCTGCTGTTACATTTTATAGGTTCCCTTCTAAGTGAAATGAACATAGAAAACCTCAAAGGGGGAAGGAGGTATATTGTGTCTGCATACACCTCACCGTCCGTGTGTACCAATCTTTTACTAGTCACATAGACACATACCTGCGTTCTGGCTGTCTTTTGCTGAATTAATGGCCTTCAGACTGAGTGAAGGCACTCGAAGACAAGTCCTGCTCCCGCTGGGATCTTATCAGTGACTGTGGTGGGGGGTAATCAGTAGATGTAATACATCAGACGGCTGACTGACCAGTCAAAATGGAGAGAGCCTCTCTGACTTGGTCACAAAGTCATAGCACTCTCAGAAGCCAATGTGTCTTTGTAATGGAGACCAATGTGAAAATAAATCTACTCCGCCGTCTGGTAAAGATGATTTTTTTTCTTCTTTTTTCGATACTTCTTTTTGTCTGTGCTCTTCGAGTTTTTGAAGACAAGACTGGACGGTACATGTGGTTGGTTTCTTATCCTGGCAAATACAAAAATATTTTTGTAAAAAAACTAAACAAAAAGTACAAAATACACAAACCACACATGTTTTGACATAGAACCACTTTTGTTGCATTAGATTTTTTTTTTTTTATTATAGTTAATGCTTATTTATCAATTTGGTATATAGAAATATATTTATTAATGAAATAAATACAGTTTTTTCTTTAGAGAGTTTTCATTGTCTTCTTTTCAGACTAAACTCTGAAAAAGTTTATTTTACCTGTTTTAGAGGTAATATTTTATGTTGAAACAGAAACTTGTAATGAAATATTAAAGAGGAAACTTTAGATTTGAACAGTTGATTGTTCAAGTAAACTAATCCTGAAGTGGTTTAAATTTAAAAAATGTGTAACAACACAGGTTTTTAATTCGTTGTAGTTTAGTAGTTATGCTCTAAAGACATATGCCTGAAAAGAGGGGAGGAGAGAAATGAATGAATGTTCTTTGTTACTCTGGAATAAACCATTTTATGGCCTTGGGTTAGGAAATAAAGCTTTATACAATTTAGTGTTTTTTATTTTATTTTTATTATTGTCAGTTTTTTTCTGTCCACCATGACGTGGTGCTGCAGCGTTTATCAGTCCGGTCACGTTTCTTAAAGAAGTCTTGATCACATAGATTTTTTATCTGTTTAAACAAATGTTTAATTAATAAATAGAGATTTTACTTACTTTTTTTCTGAGTGAATACAAAAACATAAATAACAGCTTATTTTAATACCTGAAGTTTGGAGTCACTTTCAGGCTTGTCCCTACTATTACTCGCTTGTTTAAACTCACAAGTTAAAGGAAATCACTGAAGGACACTGAACATGTCCAAGATTTGAAAGCATGTCTTTAGACAAAAATTAACACACAAAAATAAAACCTGGCAGTTTGGTCGTGCTTGGTCTGAATCTGAGCAGATTTTTGCCGCTTCTCTTGTTCTATTTTTGTCTGAGTGATTTCCTGAACTCTGGGAAGCCTATGAAGAGGGACTCATAAAAAGGCGCTTATTAGTGAACCAAAAGACTTTGGATAACATGTTGCCATGTTTTGCTAGTCTGCCAGCACGACAAATAAGAAGTAACATCTCTTATTGTAAGCTTTTTTTCAACTGTTAATAATAACTTAGAATTAATAATTAATTAATAACTGTAAAGTTAAATAATCTATGTTAGCCCCAGAAAATAATTTACTAAAGAGAAACTTTCCATGAATGTATTTTGTGGATTAAAATTGAAGATGTGCAACAACATTTATTCCTCTTTGATCATTTGACTTTCATTGATATTTAATGCGAAACGGTTGCTTTGGGCTAAAGAGTAAAGCGATGGTTAGTAAGGTTGGGTCTTGGGCTCAAATCTGACCTTTGACCTTTTTGGGTGTAGGTTATATGCTTTGCCTTTAAAGTTTTTTCTGACGGCATCAGTCAAAAATATTTGTGTGCCGTTAATTTGGCACTTCACATTGGCCCCAGATGTGTGTTTGTTGGTGGACGTCCACCTTGTGAGTCTCCTTGTCGGGACCTGAATGAATCTGTAACCTATAAATGGTGGGACAGACCTCTTGCCAATTGACTTCTGGAAAAGGTCCAATAGCTCCCTATTAATATAGACATAATCAAGCATGTTCAAAATAACAAATTTGTATGGTCAGAACAGTAAATAAATGTTATTTGAAAATTAGTACACTTTAATTGCAGTTTCAGGGTGGTTCTGATGCATAATGCATTTTTCCCTTCCTTTAGGTATTACACTCCAACATCACCTCTAATAAGTGAACTGTATTAACATGGTCACATTGTGTGGCATGGGATTGTTTAATCTAAATTCCCTTATTCCATCTGCCACAGTGCTGCTCTCCAGGGGGCCGGCGCTGCTAAGGCGCAGGCTGTCACTGCTCTGCTGCTTGCCTGCCTAAATGAATAACCCTGTCCACGTCTCAGGGTCACCTTCTTTGGCTTCAAACCTGCACTTCCTTTTCACCTTTCTAAGTTTTTGTTTTCAATACCTCTGTGTTGTGTCCTATTTTCACCCGAACAACACTTTACAGTTTCAGTAAGTTGTCAGTTTCTGCCAGAAAACCCAGACTGATGTGGCCAAAGTAACAAGGAGTAACCTTTAGAGTTTAAAACTACTTTAAAATGTAAAGTGATTTCTTGGCTCCTATAATTCTCTGTAAATTTGATTTAATAAAGATGACTTTGCCAAAAGGAAGCCTCTGAGCTAAGAATCTGGGAAAAAACTTCCCACAGGACTTTAATTAGTAATTTGCAACATGAAATGCTGATAGTTTACTATGACAGAAGTTTCTGCCAATACGAGTTTGAAATGTTCTTGGCAGCACCAAGGGAACTCTTACATGAAAGGATAACAGATGCAACAGAGCTTAATCAGACAACCTAATGCAAGTTGTTTAGTCATGTTAAGCTCAACATGTTGACTTATAAAAAGTAAGATATTCTCACTGCCACGTTTATATTAAAATATTAAAATAGGAGCAAAACTAATTCTTATTTTCCTAGTAATTACTGGGGATTCTAGTTTTCAGCCTTATGGACCTTTTCTATTGATCTGAGGATCAATCCAGCAATTAATCACCTCATTAATTACTTCAGTAGCTGATTGTGATCAGGTTGGAGATGATAGAAAAAAGAAAGAGGCGATAGCGTACGCTTTTAATGCAGCAAGTCTAATCCTGAATCAAAGGAGTTTTTTGTATTTTTTTTGCAATCAAAGTTGTTAATGTCAGTGTTACTACATATAAAAACGTGAGAAATATAAACAAAATCACGGTAACTGTATTTACACAAGGTTTCAGTTAATATTCAAGCTGTTGGTAGCATTACAGCACAGTCGGGTGTGGCAGGAATCTAGCAAAATAGCAATAAGAAACTCAGATGAGCCATTGTTTATGCTTATGTTTATCTATATATTGTTGATAACCATATAGTGAACATTCTTTCAGATAAATATTACACTAACCGTGTTCTGTAGTTGCTTGTTGCTAATAACGTTCCGGTTGTGTTTTGATATTTTTCTTCTTTTTGGGTGAAACTGGACCGTGAATGTGCAATTTCGTTCTGACTCATCTGCTTGAATCCTTGATTAACGGCCACCATGGTAATATTTTTCTGCATTAACAAGTCAGTAATGTCGCTCTGAATGTTTACATACCATGTCTTGTAAAAGTCCACGTACCTCTTCTTAAAATTTCATTTATTTTCACTAGTTAAGAGACTTCCTGCAATGCAGATTCAATATTTTGTAGTAAGTATAGCTACATGTCTTTTAGTGTCTATAGCATGTTTTGCTCATTATTTATGTATTTTTAATAGGTTTTTGCTATGTAGTTGAAGCCCATCAATTTTGGATGGATAGATTTGTAAACTACAGCTTGTAGGTTTTAACACAAGTCCTTAGATAGATTTACGTTTGGGCTGTGTTAAAAGACGTGCGTCCAAATGCGTCCAAAGTCTTACTTTTCATCCCCTGACATGTTTTATCTAGATTTTTTCCATCTTTCTTTTCATCAACTCTGACCAGTTTCCAGTCGTTCCTGAGCAGAAACAGGCCCACAGCATACTGCTGCCACCACTATTGTGTTCACTGTAATTTGTGCTTAGTTTCCCTTCATACATTCAGATTTGCACGCACACTACAGAGTTAAGAGTTTTAGAATAAACAACTTTTTCTCTCATATGTGGAAGTCGGTTTAGTAAAAATATTTGAGAGGTCAAAATAATGTTTTTCAAGAAACGCAGGTTGTATGTCGATTTTTGTAATCCCTCACTAGCCCTTCATTTCATTCCCACTTATGCCTGACTTGGACAAAATTAGAAGTGGCTCATGCATAACTGCACGTTCTGTAATGCAGATAATAACAACAACAACAACAACAAAAAATGTGGATTAATATACAAAATACAATTAAATATTTTATGGTCTTTCATCATTTCAACATATCTCATGCGTCCAAATCTGCTACAAGAATGACGTAATTAATCCACCGGTTGACCGACCCTTTCCTGAAACATGAAAGCTGTGTTTTTCATTCACATGCTGTTAGGCTTGTGTGACAGGAAAAATTATTTAACTTGTGTCGTTATCTGATTCAGATGTGAAGATTTCGTGAGTTTGGATCTCTTTCTCTCACTAGCACACCTTTCCGATAGTATATGAGCCAGAACAGTGTAAGATAAGCTTCACCTGTCTTCCTCGATAACCCACAGGCTGCATCATAACATTAGCTCCTGCCTCTTCCCTTTCTTATCACCCCTCTGTAAGAAGACCTCATTCTTTGAATCAGACTCAAACAGCGATCATTCCCCGTAGGCAGCACACGATGCTTGTGTCTCACGCTTGTTGGATACTAATAGCATTCAACCAGCAGGTAATTGCTCCACAACTTGCGGTCAGCACAAGAAAAGATGAGCACAGTCGCCAACCTAATCAGAAGGTTGAGCGTCTGCGAGAGCGTGCGGGCAGCGCGGTGAGTTGTGAGGCACAGTGTGGTTCCCATTAGTGTCAACCACGCAGGGAAATATGGAGGTTATTTAGCTCCAACAGTGGGACTCAGAGCCGGGTTAGTAACATTGAACATACATAAGAGGCTCCCTGCTCTGCAGACGCTGGATAATTCCTGGAAGAAAAAAAAAAGCTTTGATGATAATTCACAAGATTTTCACCTTCTTTGTGAACGTATTAGGTTTGCATGAGGGCCAGCTTGACCCTACTGTCAACAATTCATGTGTCTTAATAAGATGTAAAATTTAAATTCTGAGTATAAAAATCTTTTAATAAGAATTCAGTGACTGTGAAGCTATCGTTTCCACCAAAGAGAAATAAAATGAGTGCTGGGGTGTGATCAGTGTCTGGTAGGATGTCTGTGATTAATTTTAATGATAACATTGGTGTGCAGCTAATTAAATTGTATGACTGCGCATGGAGGGGGCTGATTAGGAAAGGTACTAGGAGGGCATGGAAATGACACCAGGTTGTTATTTAAGCCTTGGGCAGTCATTGTAGGTATTTAGAAATTAGAGAATTTAAAACAACGAGGGGTCGCTCACAAAAAAACTGAAAAACAAAACACTAGCAGACAGAACATTTTTCAAAAAGACTGAATAACAGGATTGCTTAGTGATGCACAGCGACTCTCAAAATATACCTCACTGGATTTTCACAAAAAATGGTTCAAACTTGCATCTTAATTTAGAATCGCACGCACGTTCAATAGCGCATTTAGTCCACTGTTTCGATGGAGAACAAAATGCATGACGACGCTGCAGATTTAGGGCGTTTTAACCCATTAATGGATCCAAATCTGATTTAGTGATAGATTTAAAAAGACCAGTACAACAGAAAAGGCATAAACTATACGATTTATGAAAGAGGACTTCATTCTGTTTTTTTTGTTGTTTTTTTGATAAATCCTAATTTAGACTCTTGGAATTATAACTTCAACCTGATTAATTACATGACCTTTTGGATTTTCAAGAAATAAAGTGCCAAAAGAATTAAAAACGAATATATAAAGCAATTGTCTAGGGGAACAAGACATTCTAATATAAAAATGACTGAAATAAAATAATAATAATATATCAGCCACCCAGATATTATAATAATCCAAACAAAATTCAGAAAAGGTGAAAATTATCATGGTCTTGTTAAAGTGAGTCTCATTATTCCTTACTTTTATTTTTCACCATAATAAAGTAGGTCACCACATGGTTAATGTGTTAACTATAAAATCGTTTATTGTACTATACAGTTTTATTTTAATCAATTCTGTTGTTTTGTAAGAACTCAACATCTAAAAACTTTAAAACACTTTATCAAAGTGTTTAATTTCACTTATTGTTTTCAATTCAGAGTATCTTTAGAATTTAACTGTATTATTCTAGCATCAACTAAAATGCATGAGAGTAAGGTCCCAAAAAACAGGGAAAAAACTTAACTTAGATCCATAGAGATGCATTACCCTTTGTCTCACTCTATAAAGTTTGCAGCTAATAGCTTTTTCTGAATCAGTTCTAAAATACCCTTTGTGTTTGTCAAATGAAATGGCTTTTTAAATGTATTTTTCACGGTATGAAATGAAGAACAAAACAAAACAAGGAACCAATGAAGTAAATTTTAAACAAACAAACAAACAAACAAACATACACAACATCATAGTAGTTTTCCATAAGTTGTGTTTGAATGTAAATACAAATGTGTACATTATTTTTGCTTAGAAATACTTATGACAGAATGTTTTCTACCTATGTGTTACAATACTTAAAAAAAAGCATTTCTGAAATGAATGAGTAAAAAGAAAGGTAGTCATTGTCAAACAACCTAAAAGCAAATTTTTGGAAGGCGACTTTCAATTTTACAAAAAACTAAAGCTCTTGAAAAGCAAGTTATGAAGGGTTAAGGGATGGGTAATGCCGAAATATGATCATAAACAGTGTAAGCATTAAAAGGTTTGCTCACAGATAATCATAAATAAAGCCTGGTCGTCACAAAAATTCAGGAAAAGATGGATGAGTCACTTTTGATTGTCAGCGCAGGCAGATAAGAGAGGATGGGATATCATTTTAGTGTTAGCTGGATTCACTGCAGAGCAGCCAGAAAAATAGAAGACTTGGGGAACAGAGGCAATTCCAATTTGTCGTGCGGGTGTTA
>JAVLVB010000591.1:2326124-2345285 GCA_032876305.1 Orestias chungarensis | reverse complement strand
ATTTTATTTATTTTACTTACTTTACTTCGATTTTATTTATTTTAATTTTATTTTATTTTTTAACTTATTTTATCTATTTTAATATTAGCTCTTGGGTGGAATAGTACCGTGAGTACATAATTTCGTTCCACTTCATGTACCATCATGTTTGTTGAAATGACAATAAAGAATCCTTGAATCCTTGAATCCTTGAATCCTTATTAGCAACATGCATAAGAGCAAATATTCTTGCAAATGCACAAATGCAGTTTTTGTTGCAACATATATGCCCCTAACTTCTGTTGTGAAAAAGACAAAATCTAACCTCCTAACGTCTCTTCCAACTACAAATAATATCTAATCATGTTGCTTCACTGCACCCTAAAAGAAAAGAGTCAACTTTATGTTCTTGGTGCTTGTGTAGCTAAAACTAGGAATCAGTGTAATTAACTTTCAAAAAAAATGTTTTCTACAACATGACCTTAAATCATAGTCCCCTACCAGTAGTCATTAGATCTATTAGTATTTTGAGATAGATCCATTGAGAAAACAGTTTTTGCCTCATGTTTCATATCATGAGAAGAAAATGTATTATACTTATGTTGTCTGTGTAATTAATTTTTATTGAATGCGGCACCAGACAATAAATTGGAACCAGTTTAAGCATATATTGGTTAAACTGAATTCACAAAAGCACAAAAAATGTATTCGTCACTCAATCTGAGATTTCTTTATTAATCTGGACATTTTAAAGTGGAATTTTCTCAGGAACTGTAAAAAGTCAAAAGGTCCTGAGCAATAAATGTGTTTTTTATTTTCTTCTAATCTGTAGATGTGGTTTTGGTGCATGTTCAGATGTTAAACATAAACACTTCATTACCCTTCTAAGTAACCGAACCTGTTGTATTTTGAGCAATTTATTTTATGAAACTGCTTTTTTGTACTGTTTTGTATTTGCATGCATATGTTGAAGGAAAAATACTGGCTATATTAACATGATTGGTTCTCATATTTCATATTTTTGCTTCAAGAAAAAAACCACTTGCTGGTCAAAATCAAAGTGGGCGTTCTTTTCTTCACCAATCTATTTACCATCAACACCTCTTGGCTGCAACATCTTTTTTGCTGAAAATATTTTTATGTGCATAAAAAAAGTTTTTCTTTTAATATGTTTTTTTTTCTTATAGAACGACTCATTCGCTTTGTTTTCTTAAGCTCGTTGTTCAGAAACACTGGCATTAATTAACAAGCAGGAAGACAAAGAGTTAGAGAGAGTCAACATAAAGACATCCTCAGTGGTTTTAATTGGAACAGCATCTCACACCAAACAGAAGTGTCGTTCCTTTCCGATCGACATTAGCAGACCCCCAGTTTCTCTTTCTGCCCGCGCTTGCGGCTCTTTTTCCCGCTTTGTCACTCTGGTTTTCTTTGCCTTCAATTAGTCGTAACCAATCAGTTGAACAATTAAGCATTTTTGTGACTCACACCATTTTTTTAGTATCAAACTGATGAACCTTCAAGAACCTCCCAAGTAGAGGAATGTTACTTAAGAGTGGTCTTATATTTGGGTTTTTAGTACTTTATGATAGCTTGTTTTAGTTTGTTTCAAAACTGAACGCACAAACCTTTATTAAGATATCGTACAGCACAGAATGGGTAAATTAATGTATTGTTATCATAGGTCAATTTAAATCAGCATGCTGATAGATTCACACTTAAGGAAACGGCTTTGACGCGCCATCAGAAAGGAGTCTTTCCAGTGTAAGTCCATCCAAGCCCACTGATGTTTTCCTGCTGCTTTTTTTTCAGTTGCGTTCCTTCACAAGCACACGAAGGAGAGGCAATGAGTCAAGGCAGTCATGCATGGCCCTCCTGCGCAGCTTCGTGAGCTTTGTTTGAGCTCGAGGATGCTCAATGAGACGCAAAGAGTGTCATTTCTCAGGCCTGTCCCGCAGGCACACCGAGAGGGCGGAGAGGGGAAAATAGAAGTGTTACAAACAGACTGTTCAATTAGAGGCAGGATGGTGTGAAATTGCCTCCGAATGATAAGCTTCTATTATGGCGGTGGCCGTGTGCTCGTGCCTGGTAGGTGAGTCTTTTTGTATCACTTATCAGTGAGCGTATCTTCATGATAAAACAAACATGACGGCTTTAATGCTCTGTGCAAAAGATGTATAAATGGAGCCATCAAATTTACTTAAAAACTGTTACAAGGTGGTTCAAACAAAAGCCTCTCCCAGCAATGCTGTCTTTCCTGTACAGTATCAGAGTCTGTCCACTAATCTAAGAGGTCTCTAGTTCAACTTCATCTAGGTTGACTTATTTTACTTTGGAAAAATGATAAACAACAGCATGTCTGCACACGGTCGTCTCCATAGTAACGTTACATTGAAATTTAAATGCAAACTCAGCAGGTTATTACAAAATCATGCCATCATTTTTTACATCAAAGCTAATGTATCAATATATGACTTAACTGAGGCAAATGTGAAGTAACATATGAAAGGAAAACAGAGCGACTTTTTCAGAGCACAGGAGCATAAGATAGAACTTTTAATTATTTAAAAGCAATTAGAAAGATAACGGTTCTGTTTATGGCTTTCTCGCCCCCCCCCCCGCCCCCCTCTGCGCTGTCCTGGACTTCACTGACATTATGGATGCACGGGCCTACAGCCACTCCTCCAAGCTCATATATCACCGGGTAAAGGTTACAGAACAAAACTCTCTTCAGACAATGGCACAGGAAAGGGCATGTGAAAGTTATTCTGCAGAGTTATTTCTTTTCTTTTGTAAAGGGAAAAAAAAGTTACAATTTTAACTTTGCAGAGAAGCATTACTCACAGAGTTGCAGGCACTTTGCAAACACTTCTAACTTGAGAAGAGCCGATGATTAAGATATGCAGAAATCACCAGATCCCTACCAGAAGTGAAGGTCCTCTATGTACACTCCTCATTTAAACTTAGAAAAGAAAAATATGCATGAGCCAATTAGGTAAATTACACTAAAAACGGTTAATTTTAGTTGGTTAAGTTGCACGAACCTGATCTACCGTAAGAACACACCTGTACACCAGGAATCTTTGAGTTTACATGATGTGTTATTGATATTTGGCATCTGGGGATTCTTTATTTAGATTACAGAATATTGTTGAGTGTTATTAGTGTTTGGAACCCAGTTGATTGTGAACAGTTTGTCAAACGTTGTGGCATAAAATAGAGGAGATAGAGTTTGTTTTCTGCTCTGGACAGAAACGATGAAATCTGATCCTGTGAATTATGGGGAATTCTTATCTTTATGATAAATTTGTAATCGTTGCTCACAATGCATTCAGTCATGGTGGTCGTTGTTTGAGTTTGACCCGAGTCTTATCTACAAATGTAACGGGGGTCAACGTGCTGTTTCCCCAGCTTGTTAACACACCGCAGGGAATGTGTGTGTGTGTGTGTGTGTGTGTGTGTGTGTGTGTGTGTGTGTGTGTGTGTGTGTGTGTGTGTGTGTGTGTGTGTGTGTGTGTGTGGGTTTGCATGAAAGATACATTTAATGCAGCCTTAGTGGGACTGGCAGCAGTGGATAAACATCATCTCTGTATTTGCATTGAGTCCGTGAGTTGTTCCATATAGAGTTGTAAAGTGAATTTGTTAGTTTGGTTAGCTCCCTGCCGCTGTTATCCTTGATCAGTGGTGTAAAGTAACCCAATGGGTCCCTGAATACAGTCGTCATTGTCGTACCAGCTGGCCCTTCCACTGCCCACCTCAGTCAGATAAAAACTCCACCTGTACGCGTGTCTGTGCATCTCAGAGACACATTACAATCCACACCTATAACGCCGCACAGGCGGGCTTTTAACAGACAGAGAGGAAATTGTAACCACCCTCCCCCATCCCCGAAGCTATTATGCAGTCGTTCAATTTGTGAAGAAGTTTGAAGATTTATGGGTGACAGCTTCAGAGCAAGTCTTTTCATGAATTCCCTCGTCATTTTTCTTTCTCCTCTTCTATCTGTGGCTCGCCATACTTTTTCCTGATTATGCTGACGTAAGCTGAAAAGTCTCGTCGAGATGTCTGGGTCTCTTCCAGCTATGATTAAACCCTCTCCTCTAGAGAAGGTTGTGACCTCTCTGCAGAGCAACACCAGATGTCTCAAAGTAACGATGTCTTTATTGCAGATAGAAGCATAAGAGGCAATGAAGTTTAAAGAAGTATACAGCTAAAGATGTTTCCTGTTAGTGATTAACTGTTTTGATTTATCCGCCCACCGTCCCTGCTCAGCCCTATACAGCAGGTGTTTATTCACATAATTAAAAAATAGCATGTTATTGCATGAGAAACAGGATTTAATTAAAAAGCTCAAGTTTCTGATTACAACATAATAAAGGTAGGAAAATGTCAAATTGTCACACATTTATAATTAGAGTGCAGATGTTTAAAAAAAATGCCTTTAATTAAAATGTTCTTTAAAGTTGTATCTTAATAAATGAACATTTCTAACTTGTCATCAACATCTAAACAAGTTAATGTTATGTTCTGTATATAAGATAAGACCCACGATATTGTGATAGTCATCTATACATTTATTTACTGTATTCTACTTATCAGGTGTTGGGGAAAACAAATCAAAAAAGAAAAACCCAGACATCCATTGGTGATGTCCAAGCAATGGTGATTGACAAAGAGCGCTAGCTTCTGACTTTTGGATGTTTTATTCCCTTAACTTCACATAACAAGATACAATAAAAATATATATCTGAACTGATTGGAAATAAACTAAATAAAAAAAGATCTGCTAAAGTTTAAAAAAAATTTTTTTTATAAATGTATATCAACTGGATACAGTTTTTGGTCTTGGACTCAATCATCAAGTATAATTTCATCTGCTAAATAAAACAGCAAATATCTATGGATCCTTATGGTGGCCAGCGAGTGCAAACGCGCAGCAAACGGTGATAGTGTAGACAACACATGAATGCTGATTTTTTTTTTTTAAACACAAAATACAAGAAACTGATAGATCCTTCAAACAAATTGATGCAATTACCAAATACAGAGAGAAAAACCTACAACCAACAAAGCAAACACAAAACATTCCACAACAGACAAAAATGCTCGAACAACAGAAAGTACAACTGCGAATGCCTTCCTATAAGGAAAGTGATTGCTATGGCTAAAAGTTATGCTGAAGGTAAAAAATGTATTTTATAAATTTCCATGCTAATAATTCACTATACAGACCTCAGAATGCAGTACCTGACAGATTAGTACTGCAAACTAAACAAAGGTCCCCAGCATGCTAATATTACTTTTGGGAATGTGCAGCTGTTCATAAAATTTTTATAAAACACATTAAGTACAACACACCTTTTCTTTCTTCCTTCAACTTCCATCTGGATCCCCTTTAAAATCATGACATCCAGTTATCATTTTAGCACACCAGAATCTTTACTGAACGCTCTCATCTCATATGATCATGTGATCAACTTCCCCCAGTAGTCTGGTATATTTCCATATTGTGGAGCGAGTTTGCAGTTTTATAATTTCTGTATTTTTTTGCTTTCCTTTATAAAAAGGTTGTAGCATTTTCTTTTTGCAGCATTTCTCTTTGGCATTTTGTTTTTACCTCCATTTTCGGTGATTGCAGCATATTTTGTTCACATGTGAATGTGTTTTTTTTGTTTGTTTTAGGTCCCATGTCTTGGAGTTTGCATTATGGATGTGCTTACAGCACAGGTTGATGTGTTTCGCTGCATTTTGAGCATTTGTTCAGTTTTTCACTGAAGCACTTTTACTTCAAAGGAGAAACCAATAATTCAAATTACTATAAGGTTAAGTGTGTCAAAAAACGGTATATACGACTGGAGCAGAGGTAGATTTGCGTGAAGAAATACAGATTTATTTTAAGTGATGAATAATGAACAGAACATAAACAGAGAACACAGTGATGCGGAACTGACTTGGGATGAGGCAGAACCAAAACTAGAACGTAAACAAATGGAACGCGGGAATTATGGAACGTGAAAGAACAACACAATAGAAATAAACAAACCAGCAGAAGAACACAGGATGGGTAAGCAAACTAATAACAATAACGAGAAACGCAAGGAGGAGCAGAGGCAACGAAGGAGCTAAATTACTGAGGAATTCAACTACAAATAACAAAGAAGGACGCAAGGAAAACCAGAAAGTACAAAGAAACAAAAACCATAAAGGAAATAACTAAGGAACTGAGGAAAAAAATGGAGGAGAGAGAACCAGCTCAGAGAACCAGACAAGCAGCAGGGGGAACTTACTGGGAGATATGAGGAATGGAACGTGGAGAACCGGGCAACAAGAGAGGTAAGGTACTGGGGAGCAGGAGGTGGAGTAGTGGAGAAGATGATTAGATCATTACAAATAGATGTGAGTGATAATGATGAGGGAAAATGCAGAGAGAAGATGGACAGAGCAGGAGGAGCTGGACAACACAAAAAAGGACAAAAACAAAGACTAAACCTAAATAGAAAATAACCTAAAGAAAACAACAACTAATAATTAAGTAATACAAGGTACTTACAGCAAACTGAACAGGTAACCAAAAAACACAGACCATGACAAAGTGATGTTTTTTTTCTGTCTTAACTTCTTTCACCTACTTTGAAGGAGCCAACCAAAAGTTCACAGCAGTTACAGAGAGATGTTAATAACACCCATCACATTTGTAAAGTAAGAAATGCAATTGTCCAAACTTTTATTACCAGTTGGATGACAAGGGAGACTTCAGTGCAGGGAAATGAGACAGCACATAATTATAATATAGGCCATAAATTCTAATGTGAGGCCTATCTTTTTGCCTTGTATTGCATATGATGAGGAGCGATTTAGCACTCTGGGTCTAGCCCGTAAGGACCTGCAGGATGCAGAAATTATTGTCTATTTCTGTTCATCAACGTCTGAGGTTTCTCTTTCACCTCCCACAACATTTTTTTTTTTTTTACCACTTTGCTTCTCTGACTTTAATTATGCCGCGGGCGCTACCAGCAAGCAGCTCTCTGAGCATAAATACATAAATACGTGACAAAAACAAGACAGGTGGACAAAATGCAGAGAAAAGCTGTGGGCACATCCACAGAGGCGCATCATGTGAGCTCAGAGAACTGCACATTATTCCAAGTCATTGGAATGTAACATAGATTATGTCAGCTGTGGTAACTTAATGCGTGGACCAATAATCAGGGACCAGGCCTTAGAAAACTATTTGATTTGAATAGGGTGCACAAATCCAATACAGGGATGTAATGCTAAACAATACATTTAGATCCCATGTAATGTGAATGCCGGATTATCTCACCGACAACCAGAGCAAGGAATGTTCCAAGACTGCATTAAAATCCCAGATCAGACGCTGGCATTGTTTCCAGCACCTCAGCCTGCATCATTACCTATTCCGAGCCTATTCCACTGGACTGTCATGGGACTCATTACTCCGCTGCTTTGTGAAGCCGCAGACAGTCACAACGCTGTGCGGTGGGTGAGAAAGAGAAGGCGTAAGCTGACCCAGGGCACAGGCGCTGACATGGAGTGTCTATCAAAACACACACAGAGCAGTGAAGGTTTGACTTCACCAAGGGAGGCTTAGAGGTAAAACAGTGGCACTCGCAGTGAACCAAATGTTCTGGGGCCTCTGTGGAGTCGATGTAAGCTTAATGTGTAAAAAAACCAAAAAAAAAACATGAGATTGCGTGAGGGCTACTAGTAATTTAAAATGCAATTGTTTTTGCCTCATACCAACTCATCTACATGCAATGGAAGCAAATGTTTGGCATAAAAATTGCTAAAAAAATTCTTCATTTTTCCTAGTGCCTAGTCCAAGGGGACTTGCTTCCGATGAACGAATGTAAAACAAAATATACATGAGGTAACCAAACCTTCTCTTAGAAAACGCCACAGTTTTTAGTTTCTGAAGAACCCACCGAAAGCATCAAAAACAAGCTAAATCATCTCAACACATGTAAAATACTGCATTTTTTTTTAGCTTTTGTTTACCCATAGTTTGAAGAAAGGATGGCAAAAGTGCCAGTCAACAATGTGTAAGAAAAGCTTCTAAGGTCTTTGTTTCCTTCAGTCTACATTTTTAGGTAAAATAAAGTTTTAAATGATTTCAAAACAAGGTCGACATATAAAAAGAAGAATTATGTAATGTTATCACGTTTGAGTGGATATTCTTAAACCTCAATTAAATGTTATGTAAATTCGTACAGAAGCACATTATAAAAGGGACAATTAAACATGGTTACTTTATTTTGAAGGAAAGAGCTAACCTTGCTGTTTTGGCTTTTTTAAATACCTTTGAATATTTGTTGTGTAACAATAAAAAATTGTATTATTTTTGATAAAAATAAAAGTAACTTTAGCCCAAGCTGTCCTCACTTCCTCTGCTCTCATAATACCAAACTCTGTTTCTGAACAACTTTTGCAAATATGTTTTTCTAATAACCTACGTTTTGATTTGTAATGTGCATGAGAGAAAAAACAAGAGAAATGCTTCATTTAGTTTTGGTTTTCAATTGTATACCTTATCTGTTTTATCAGGCACTGGTTAAATCAGAATGCAATGAATCTGTCATGTGACTCAGCCGTTGACAAAAAGACAAGTTTTAACTGTAACGAAACTATTCTAAAGAAACAAGCATGGCAGAACCCGGTATCTCATGCACGCATGGGCAATTACAGCCAAACACTGCAAACACACATACATGTAGATTAGTGTGTTACGATCCAGAAAGAGTGGAATAATACAGAAGCCCGGGGGCGTGAGTGGATGTGTCTTCTCTTTAGTTACTACTCTCCACTGTGGGCTGCCTCACAGTTTGTCAGGACACTTCACTGAAACCCACAGCCAGGGTTCAGAACGTACCATATTACAGGAGCTTTGCGACAATAAAAAGCAGAAACCCACACATTGCAGCAAAGCCCATTTGTTTAATCTGCCTTATCCGGGAGGAGGGGGCCAGCCTCTGCTTAGGCAGCGACTGCTGTGATCATGTTAAATCATGTCTTCTCGTCTAAATGTGAATTTATGGAGAGACTTTGAGGTGTTGTCCACTCACTGTGTTGTCTGTCCACTTTCTTTTTTTATAGCACTGAAAACTTTGGACTGATCATTGTAACATATTTAGATTAAATAATGATAATATAGAATCAACAACAGTTAAAAGGGCTAAAAGACCAGCAACTAAAATCTATTGTCTCTGGCAAATTGATTACTATATTGTAAATTATATGAACATAATAATATTTATTAGGGATTAGGGAGTATTAATATGGCAAATTGTACTTGTTTCCTTGAGAATATTAAAGGTAAATTGCTCAAAATGTACCTCTTTTTCTTGAGTTGTTATGTCATCCCCTCATCAGAAATATACCCAGATTGTTGCTTGTTGAATTCAATTTAAAACTTAAAAATGCATTATTAATTTAAAGGTGCCTAAATGCTTGCTCCTGAAATCCACCTGCTATTTGCCAAGCTGAACTTCGGTACCACTGAGCTTCCTCTAGACGAGCAGCAGCAGCCAGCAAACGCCTGTTGGAACTGGCAGGGTTGTCTGTATGGGTCGAAGTTTCTTCAAGACACAGACGCCAATCTTAAGAACCCAGATAAAGCTGTGATGCAAAGTCACATTTCTTTGAAGTTGTTTTTGATATAGACATCCTTTTATTCTTCTTTAATACTTTCCCTCTGTTCATATAGTTTTCTCCTAATATGGTACTTGAATATCTGAAATTGGCTTCTACAGTAGATGACCAGCTGAGGGATAAACATTTTTCAGATCCTTTTTCAAGTTCTTGTTGTTTATTTTCCTTAACCATTTAAATATATATAATAAATTGGATATAGATAATTATGTGGGTCAGGAATTACCTTATTAAACCTCTTCATTATTTCTATCATGCACAGTTTTTGTTGACAGTTAATGAAAAGGACAGAAATTAGTTTTTTACTAGACATGTGTTGTGTTGCTAATTTTTTTTAGAATCAGAATTTTATTTCCCCCCATTAATCGTGTTACGATGCTCTTTAAAGTCAAACTGAAAAGCTGAGCTGCCTTAACACTTTTAACAAAACGTGCTAATGGCTCCTATGTTGTTGCTTTTTTCTGTTGTTTTTTCCTTGAATCATTTTCACATCTCATTGAACTAATGACACAGCTTTATTAGCAAGAATACCGCTGTAAAACGAAAGGCACAAGTATGGAAAGTTATGTTGTAAATATTACAAAAATTGGGAACTTTTTTAATAAAGTTTTTTAGAAAGTGTTAAAGAAAAATGTTGACTTACTTTAAAAGCATTGATGGGATGAAAAAGTACAAAATGGTCAGATTTTGACTCAAAAGTAGAGTATTTATATATTGCTTGGAACAGAGGTGAACTGCAGCCATAAAGTAACTCAACCAATGCACAGAGAATCCAGGTCAATAAATAAAATATTTAAAATCATTTAAGATTTTAGAATATGTGCAACAATGTGCAAAGATAGAAAGTAAAGCATTCCTAGTATGTCCGTTTTGTTGGTCCTTGTTTGTTTCAGTATTAAGGCTAACACCAGTTATGGGCATACAGGGAATAAAAATGAATTAATTTTGATCAAAAAGTTAACTCAAAAAGGAGTTTTTTGATAATTCATTGTGGTCAATTTTACATTTCACCAACAAAAGCTGTTTGTTTTCTTGTTTGTTTTTTTCCAGATCTCCTGCTGTAGCGTAGCCAGACTTTAGATTTGGTCAAAACATTCTTTCATATTGTTCCTCCTGTTTAATAGAAAGCTGTTAATAGATGTGTAGTGTGATAAGAACATTTGACAAGTCAAAGATTTTATCATGGTTTATAGCTGGCCTTTGTGTGATTTACAAATGTAGAAAGATTCAAAATAACTCGATCTGAATTAAACTTTGGGTGTTGTTGTGTTGAATTGTAAATGTGTTTGATTTTATTAACTGAAAGATATTATTTGGTGTTTGTATTATATGCTGTGAGACATTAACATATTTTTGCGTAAAGTTGTGCAATATTCCTGTTTTTCCTTTTAAACATCATTTACATGTGTTTTTTTTTTTAGATGCCTTCTCCTTCAAAATTGCGCTCTCATAGTAAGCTAACATAGAATAGCAACATGCTCCTTGTCCCATGGTCAGAATGGACAGTTTGTGACCTTTTGGCAGAAAAAAATGGCAGTTTTGTTTTTTTTAATCTTGGCTTCATAATCATCTGTTTATTTTTCATTTCTTTGGTGTTCCAAGTGTTTAATTGTGGCTTAAAAGGCGCTAAAATCCACTTCTTTAGCCCTGAAAGATTGCTAAAGTTTCTAAACTTTATGTATGGATAATTGGTAGTATGATTGTGATTCAGGGTTTAATGGGTAATTAACTATTGTCATATCTAACCACTTGGATATGTTGATTATAATAAAAAGTACATTCTAAGAAATTAAGGGAAGTCTAAAATTTTTCCTTCAGATACCGTTTTAACTTATGACCATGCCTGGTTTTCAAAACTTTTTTGTGTATTTTTTTTTTCGGTAACCAGTTGCTGTCATTCTCATCACTCTTGAATATGGAAAGTTTTGAATCTGCTCTCCTGGGAATCCAGCACTATCTTCAGACGACTCCGGGGAAATCTGCAGCTGATATGAGTGCGGCTAAAAGAGATTGCAGGACATGACAGGGAAAAAAGGTGGTAGGGTCAGGAAGAAACAGCCGTGACATAATTTAATTTTATTTAAATATAGAGACAAATAAAGGAATGGGATGACCGCTGGTAGACAGTTGTTCCAAAGGGATTGCCCCTTAACAAGCTCCCTGGATGCAAGGGTAATTCATCCCATTGATAATGAGAAGACACAAAGGAGCTCATTATAAGCTACAGCCTGTCCCTGCTAACCTGCCCCGTCCTGCTCCGTCCACATCCCCAAGTGAAGGACAGGACGTGAGCATCGCTCGCGTCTTTGGACAGCGCATGATAATGAGGCTTTGAGCCCGTGTTTGATGCTGAAGTCTCGCAATATAATTACTCTCACTGTAGAAGGCCAAACTCTTCATTGGCTGCCGTCGAGTGCTCAGATAGTGTGTTGATCTTCTCAGGTGGATCATGATAAATTCATGGTCCTTGCAGTGTGAAGCTCTGACAATAACATTAACTCAAAGCTGCTCTTTTTTTTAAAATGCAGAAAAAAAACAAGATTTTACCTATTTCTTGCATATAAATGAGGAAAAAAGAACATTTTCATTTCCTAACTAGTTTTTTTTTTCTTTTGTATTTTCGTGTCAACAGTTCACAGTAGAACAATAAAAGAAAAAAAAATTCTAATCAAAGGCTTCTTTCCACTTGTGACTTTCAAACACATTTAATTGCACATACTGGATGATGTTAAGGGCTCAAAGCCTTTGTTGTTAATTTTGAGGATGAAACCACTGGACTATTATTAGCTGGATTTCGTGCTGCAAATCTGTAGTGGTTGTTTTTTTTCTTCTGCCTGTCAGATTCAGTAGTTAAAGCAGCCTATTATTGTTTATCCAAAAGATATCGTGTTAATGCCACTAATGGTAGGTAAAGTCGTTTTAATCGATCATTCGCAACGTGTGTTTGTGGCAGTAAAGAAAGAATCACGCATTTCTTTACAGCTTTTAATAACCTTTTACATTCAGTATAAGAGGTTGAATAAAAGTACTTAAAATTGTCATGACTATTCGTCTTTGGAAAATTAACACAAAATCAACATTTTAATAAAGAATTTAGGAAGAAGTATCACATAAACGGCTGCATGATGACACCGATAGTCACATGAATCCCAGCCTGGAGTCTTTCTGCATAGAGTTTGCTTGTTCCCTGTGCAATTATTGTCCTTCTCACTGCAATGTCCTATAACAGGGTAGAAGCACTTTGCAACTCTCTTGATACTAGCTCCTGTTAAGGTACTTGAGAGAAGTTCTTAAACTATTTCAAAGCAATAGCAATACTAGACATTTAAATTTGTGAAATAGTGAAAATACTGTGATTTTTTTATTTTATATGAATGATGAAAATGAGAGAGAGAGGAGAACAGATCTGAAAAAGATACTGGATCAGGAAGTACAGAGATTATGTTATGATGTCATTTATCATCAGTATTGGTTGTGAAAGAAAAAAAAAAGTTATTGTACATCTCTAGTAAGGCCTAATATAATGTGTGTATTTAGAAACCGTAGAATTGTCTGAAATTCAGAAAGCTGAGCAGAAAGATCTGAGATGAAGACAATACATATTTTTTTTTGGGGAAGTGACAGAATCAACAAGATTAGATCAGAAGAACAGCAAAGATAGAGAAATCTAGAGATTAAGCTAGAGAGGAAAGGATGAGATACTTTGGACATGTTGAAAATTGATAATGGAGTTGGATAGTGTAGCAATATGGGGTATGAACAGGATGGGGTTAAACAAACCTCCAAGATCTGCTGCGGGGACCCTTAAGGGAGCAGCTGAAAAATATAGGCAAGAATGCTGTTTTTATATCTATATAACTACTATTTTGGTTTTACAGTCTTATGTTTTATGAACTGACCGATTACTCGGTTAAACAAGGCTCTACAATTAGTTCAGTGATCAAAAATAGGTTGCTTTACTTGTCTAGTCATGATGTGGTGCACTTTGTTGTTTTACAGGTACTAATCATTAATGTGGAGGATGCGAGCAAATTACAGCAGTCAAGCTATTTCTGTATGTTAGCTCTGTCCTTCCGCATTTTACTTTTCCTGTCAGTAATGCTGGCATTTGCCAAAGGTTCATGTCAATGATGGACTGATGGACTTATTCTGCTGTTGCTGAACCTGTTTTCTTCTGTATTTTACGGCTGTTGCTACCATGGTACTTTAGCATTGCACTACTTATCTCAACATTATTCCATTGACCAACAATTGTTTTGGTAATAATTTCACTAAAACTTAAGTAATATTAAATAATATGTCCTTGTGTTCTGTAACTTTAATAATTTTTTCCCACATACTTTAATCTACTAAATCATTTCAAATGGGGAGTGAAGCAGAGTCTACATGTAATATTTGCACAATAGTGCTAATGAGACAGTTTGTACTGATTAAATGTGTTAGTTGTATTTGATTACTGTTGAAAAAAAGGAATATTTCAGAGACAAGAAAATATATATTATTCATGCAAAAAATAAAATAATTAATGAACACATTATATAGGCTCTGTCCAATGTACTTTATTATGGCATTTCCACAGTGCTGAAAAAAGAAAAGCGAAAGATGCAAGAGACTTGGAATATATAAATACACTTTTGTTGTTTAATTTGGAAAGAAAATTGTATTAGAGCTTGTTGAGATTATTGTTTTTACCACATTCAATTTCTTGCGAAAAGTGCATGTTAGAAAGGCCATGGGCTGCGCTGAAGATTTTGAGCTCGCGCTTACGTCGTCATGTTCTCACGGGAAGTTTGGTGCCCGCGAGACGTCGTCATGTTCCCCCGCGAGACTTCGGGGAATGGCAGTTCTGGGAGTGAAAGGGGCTTCCAATCAGCACCACGACGTTATTTTCTGCTAAACGTGGAGCCAGACACTTTATTTGCCTTCTAAAGGTAATTTATTTTACCTTGTGTGCATCATTGAAGATTTGTGAGTACCCTTTGTCCTGTTTTAATGTCCAAATGTTTGGTAATTCAGTTTGTTTTAAGAGTGCAATTTCACCAGTAAATAGAGATTAATGGAGAGCCTGGTAGAATATTTTTATGACTTCGTTTGTAATCTGTAATGCCTTATCTTGACATTGGAAGCCTTAACTGTCCTTTGGAATGTGTTAAGTGCTGTCTTTGTGTTAGCCAAAATAACGTTTTGTGTTTTTAAATGGAGAATTTAGCTCATTTAATAGCCTGTTAAAGGACTATGAGCTCCTCCAGAAAGAAAAACCAGTAGAATCGTCTAGTCATCTCCTTTGCTTCTCATCTGAGTTTGACAAAACCCATCAAGTCATCAGAGTAGGAGGGCGGCTCCGTTGAGTGGAAGGACTTGATCCGGAGGCAGTACATCCCATTGTACTGGACCCAGTGTCAGGAAACGGTTCTAATGACTCGAGCAGAGGTGGAGTTGGATGAATAACAATTTATTGTACAAGATGATAGGTGAACAGCACACGAATGGAACCATACAGGGAACTACAGACAACAGGAAACGGAACAACGTGAGACGTAAACAAAAGGCCGCGGAGGCGGAACTAAAAATGTCAACAAGCACGAAAATACAATAGCCGTAGGAACTAACATAAACAAACACAATGACACTAATAAAATAAACAAACACCACAACGGAACACGGGAAGGGCAGAACTAGACTAACAGAATAAAATAATCACAATAACGATCACGGGGGGGGTACACAGGAACCAGGGACTAAGGAAACTAAGACACACAGGGAACTCGGGAGGAGACAAGGGAACCGAGGTGACGAGCCAGGACTAAGAGCTAGCGCAAGAGACTTACCAGAGACATAAGGACTGGGAAACTAAGAGAGAGAGGCGAGGACATCAGAGGAGGAACTCAGGAAGGACAACAGGGAAATGACCAGAGGGAGATGATGCAGGAGGCAAGGCTAGAGGTAATGAGGGATAACGGGGAGAGACGAGGAGGAAAAGCTAGAGGCAACGAGGAATAACGGGGAGAGACGAGCAGGCAAGGCTAGGAGCAACGGGAAACAAAACAGACGATCCAGCGGTGAGTGCATGATTGCATGTGGCTTAAATATTGAGAACCGGGGTGTGATTGGTGGAGAAGATGAGTGAATTATTGCTGACAGCTGTGAATGAGGGCGGAGTGACGAGACACAGGAAGAAAACAGAACTAAACCAAACACACATTATGACAGTACCCCCCCCTTAAGGCGGATACCAGACGCCAAAAAACCGACACGAAGGAAAAACCAAAACAAAACACTGGGCGGGAGGAGGGGGATGGCCTCAAAAGGAGGGCTAAAACCAAAAAAAACCCGAACCCAAAACAACCGACACGAGAGAAAAACAAAAACCAAACACTGGGTGGGAGGAGGGGGATGGCCTCAAAAGGAGGGCTAAAACCAAAAAACAAACCTCGAAACCTAAAACAACTCTGCACGAGCGAAAAACACCGACCAGAAGATAACGTAACAAAAGAAAAACAACAAGAAACAACTGAAAATAGTCCAGAAAACTGTGCCAGACGTCAGCGACAGTCCGGCAGGAGGCCGCCTTGGAAGGCCGGCGAGAGTTCGGAGGACGCCCCGGAGGAGGCCGCCTTGGAAGGCCGGCAAGAGTTCGGAGGACGTCCCGGAGGACGCCGACAGGAAGGCCGAAGACTCGGAGGACGTCCCGGAGGACGCCGACAGGAAGCCCGAAGACTCGGAGGACGTCCCGGAGGACGCCGACGGAAGCCCGAAGACTCGGAGGACGTCCCGGAGGACGCCGACAGGAAGCCCGAAGACTCGGAGGACGTCCCGGAGGACGCCGACAGGAAGCTCGAAGACTCGGAGGACGTCCCGGAGGACGCCAACAGGAATCCTGAAGACTCGGAGGACGTCCCGGAGGACGCCGACAGGAATCCTGAAGACTCGGAGGACGTCCCGGAGGACGCCGACAGGAAGCTCGAAGACTCGGAGGACGTCCCGGAGGACGCCGACAGGAAGCTCGAAGACTCAGAGGGCGTCCCGGAGGACGCCGACAGGAAGCCTGAAGACTCGGAGGACGTCCCGGAGGACGCCGACAGGAAGCCTGAAGACTCGGAGGACGTCCCGGAGGACGCCGACAGGAAGCCTGAAGACTCGGAGGACGTCCCGGAGGACGCCGACAGGAAGCCTGAAGACTCGGAGGGCGTCCCGGAGGATGCCGACAGGAAGCTCGAAGACTCGGAGGACGGCGACTTAACCCCAGAAGATCTGGAGGTCGCCCGCCAGGACAACGTCTTGAGGACCGCAGACGGCGGCGACAGAGCGCTCTCGATGGCGGACGCAGACCCCCCGGGATAGCATCAGCCCAAGGTAGGCCACACTGGACCTCCTTGTAGTTCACCCGAGACAGCAGCTCCTCCTGGGGAAACGCAGGAGAGAGATGCGGGTCCCACTGGACCCCCTCGAGGGATGGTGGAGAGAGAGGCGGGTCCCACTGGACCCCCTCGAGAGACGCTGGAGAGAGAGGCGAGTCCTGGGACGAGGACTCAGCCTCTGGATCCTCCAGGGACGAGAGCTCTGCTTCTTGCCCCTCCCGGGGCGAAGGCTCCCCCTGGAGCACCGACTCTCCGGCAGGATTCCCCTGTAAAGACACAGGAGAAAGAAGCGGGTCCCCCTGGACCCCCTCAAGAGACGCTGGAGAGAGAGGCGAGTCCTGGGACGAGGACTCAGCCTCTGGGACCTCCAGGGACGAGAACTCTGCTTCTTGCCCCTCCTGGGGCGAAGGCTCGCTGGCAGGCTCTCCCTGGAGCACAGACTCTCCGGCAGGATTCCCCTGTAAAGACACAGGAGAAAGAGGCGGGTTCCCCTGGACCCCCTCGAGAGACGCTGGAGAGAGAGGCGAGTCCTGGGACGAGGACTCAGCCTCTGGGTCCTCCAGGGACGAGAACTCTGCCTCTTGCCCCTCCTGGGGCGAAGGCTCTCTGGCAGGCTCTCCCTGGAGCACAGACTCTCCGGCAGGATCCCCCTGGAGAGACACAGGAGAGAGAAGCGGGTCCCCCTGGACCCTCTCGAGAGACGCTGGAGAGAGATGCGAGTCCTGGGACGAGGACTCAGCCTCTGGGTCCTCCAGGGACGAGAGCTCTGCTTCTTGCCCCTCCTGGGGCGAAGGCTCTCTGGCAGGCTCTCCCTGGAGCACAGACTCTCCGGCAGGATTACCCTGGAAAGACACAGGAGAGAGAGGCGGGTCCCACTGGACCCCCTGGAGGGACACAGGAGAGAGAGTCGGGTCGCACTGGACCCCCTCGAGAGACGCTGGAGAGAGAGGCGAGTCCTGGGACGAGGACTCTGCCTCTGGGTCCTCCAGGGACGAGAGCTCTGCTTCTTGCACCTCCTGGGGCGAAGGCTCTCTGGCAGGCTCTCCCTGGAGCACAGACTCTCCGGCAGGATCCCCCTGGAACACTGACTCTCCGGCAGGATCCCCCTGGAGAGACACAGGAGAGAGAAGCGGGTCGCACGGAACCCCCTCGATAGACACAGGAGAGAGAGGCAGGTCGCACGGGACCCCCTCGAGGAACGCAGGAGAGAGAGGCGGGTCGCACACGACCCCCTCGGGAAACACTGGAGAGAGAGGCGGGTCGCTCACGACCCCCTCGGGAAACACTGGAGAGAGAGGCGGGTCGCACACGACCCCCTCGGGAAACACTAGAGAGAGAGGCGGGTCACACACGACCCCCTCAGGAAACATTGGAGATAGAAAGAGGTCCCGGGACGAAGGCTCTAGCGCTGGCTCCTCCTGGGGTGAAGGCTCTGCCACTGACCCCACCAGAGATGAAGGCTCTGCCGCTGACTCCTCCTGGGGTGAAAGCTCTGCCACTGACTCCACCAGAGACGAAGGCTCTGCCGCTGGCTCCACCCGGAGCTCAGCCTCTCTGGCAGGCTCCACCCGGAGCTCAGCCTCTCTGGCAGGCTCCACCCGGAGCTCAGCCTCTCTGGCAGGCTCAACCCGGAGCACAGCCTCTCTGGCAGGCTCCACCCGGAGCACAAGCCTCTTTGGCAGGCTCCACCCGGAGCACAGTCTCTCTGGCAGTCTCCACCCGGAGCACAGCCTCTCTGGCAGGCTCCACCCGGAGCACAGCCTCCCTGGCTGGCTCCACCTTCGGAGGCTCTGCCCATGTAGCAGGCTTCTCCTGGGGCGAGAGCTCTGGAGGCTGGAAAGCTGGCGACGGACAAACAGAAAAAGGAGACAGAGTAGAAAGAGGGGAAGAAGAGGCTGCTCTTGCTGCTTAGCCCTTGTTCCTGGCTCTAAGGGCACGTTCAAAATATAACAAGGAGTAAGAAATTATGTCTGTCATGTCCGGGTCGTCTCGGAAATCAGAAAAAACAGAGGGGAAATCAAAGTCCTCAGTGAGGGGTCCTAAATATGGGCAGTCGTAAATTATATCCTGGGATGGGTTTCTGGCTTTAAGGGCACGGTTAAAGAAGTAGCGGGTGTCATTGATAATGTCCGTCATGTCAGGGTCGTCTTGGAAATCA
>JAVLVB010000591.1:2304715-2322745 GCA_032876305.1 Orestias chungarensis | reverse complement strand
CACACACACACACACACACACACACACACACACACACACACACACACACACACACACACACACACACACACACACACACACACACACACACACACAGATTGATAGACCCAAACCATAATTGCGATAATCAGTAATAAGTGAGAAGAACTACCACCTGATTGCCTTTTTAACCCTTGTGCATTACTGTGCTGCCTTCAAGTTCATTGAAACTGTCTTAAACTACATTCTGGACTCTTCTGCGTTCTTAGAGACGCACCAGGAAGACACCATACTATGCAACCAGCACCTATACAATCCACCCACCTAACCACCTGATACCTAAAACCTCCCTAATAGTGTAATTCTATCCAAAACACAACTTTTATTCAAGCCAGATGTTAATGAAGTTTGGTGTTTATTCAAATTCTGTTTTGATCCCTGTAATAAAGATCATAGTTTCTAAGGTTTAAAATAAGACATATCAGGGAAAGGAGATTTTTAGTTCCTTCAGATGCTTTTATTTAAAGTGTTTTTCTATTTGTAAAGTCGTTCTACAACTATGAACAAAAAAACTTTAAAATAAGTCCTGCGCTTATGCTTTGATTGTATAAAATAAAGAAGTCACTTTTTTTTTCCTCCCGAAGAGCAATAATGAGAACCAGGGTGGCACCCACACTTGAACTAGCTGGCAGCACACTGTCTGCAGGGGAAGTTCACACTAATCAGCCTTGTGTGAAGGTATTATCCTCGTTGGTGTGCTTGAACTGCCTCATTAAACACTTCACATGATGATTATACCACCACCCAGAACTATATCTTCAGTCTTTCAACTTTGCTTCTCTCTTTTTATGAGCAGCCAGTAGCCAATGCTGCCACTAGGATAGGGCAGAGGCAGGGCTGGCCTCTGTTTACAGAGATTTTATTGAAACTCAGCAGTTAGGCTTTAAAGATATATGTTTCCAGCACATACATTGTGTTTTTTTCTGTAGATTTTAATACAATAACCTTTAATCTGTCAAAATAGAACAATTACATTTGGTGAGTTCAATGCAACTCGTGTAGTAAAACCTTCCTCATCCTAACCTTGCCACCACCTAACAAAAATAAAAAAGCAGCATGCATTAATTTCACTGAACTACCAATGAGACAAAGAAACACTGTGAGGAAATCTTTTAGTTTGTTTGTCTTGCTTCAGCTTTCTGTATTTATAAAACATTTTAAGTAAAAATTTAAATCCGGTCCTAGAAAGCTCTATATGTCAACTACGGAAGAGGATTAGGTCCACTGTGGGGAAAAAATAATAATTTTGATTTTAAAGTCAGAAATCTGACTTTATTCTCAGAATTCTGACTGGTATCTCAGAATTCGGAGAAAAAATTCGGACTTTAAAGTCAAAATTTTTTATAAATACTGAAAGCTGAAGCAAAACTAACTAACTAAAAGATTTCATCACAGTGTTTCTGTGAGATTACATTCAGAATTATATTTTTTCCAGTCAGTATTTCTTTTTCCAGTGGCCGTAATCCTCTTCCGTAGTCAACCTATTTAATAAACAACACTTTATTAGAAAAGTAAAAGGTATATGAGGAAATGAGAAATGTAATATTGCCACAGTTTTTAAATTTTGTCTCTACTGTAGTATCTCATATCCTGATGTGTGGAATTTTTTTTTTTTATGATCAAAAATCTGCTGCCAAGAAAAAGACACCCAAACAGTTTCACTATATGAAAATACCACTTAATTTTCATTTAGTACCTAACTGCACACCATGATTCTGCCACCACCATGTTTCAAAAAGGGAGGGGATGTTTTCAGCACAATCCTTTTAGGAGGATATGTTGAACAGTTCGGTGTGAAATTCTGAGCTTCATTCGTGAACAGAAATAGAAAAACTATATATTTATAGTTTTTATATAATCTACTGTTTACGTAAAACTTTTTTTGCAATACTTTGTGTCATTCTTTCAGAAAACACCAATAAATAGTTTGTATTTGTAATATGTTTGAAATATCTTCATGCTTAGTTTCTATCATGTTTTAGTTTAGTTTAGTTTCTTTCAGTAATTATGTTTTGGAATTATGTTAATCTCTTAAAAACACAAACACTGTTTACTATTAAATTAATAGGCTGCTATTTTGCATGCACCGTGCATTCCAGATGTCTTTAGATGTCAGTTTCATAAATGAAATCTTTTGCTTACAAATGAAAAGCCGTTTTTCATTAGATGTTTCACAGGAGAAGGCAAATGCAACAGCAGCTGTAGACAAACCATTAAAAAAAAATAGCAAGTTGAGAAAATAAATAACATTCTCCCTAACCTACCGACCTCCCTCATCGCTGCTGTGGGCAGCAGCTCATTTCCTGTAACAACACAGTGAATCAGGAGACAAGTGCTTGGATTAATTTGTTCAAGTACAGAGGCAGTGCTCAAAGTTAGGAGTGCTGCAGGAGAGAATGAGAGGGAAAGAGCGTCGGAGGATAAAAAAATGGCAGACCGTAGGAGTTCAGCGCCACACGAACCCGGAAATGAACAGACAAGCAGACTAAAGGCAACACAAGTAGGAAGAGGACAAGTGAGATGGAAAAGAGAGGTTTTCAGTTCCCAGAGCTGTCTGACAGGCACTAATCCCCCCCTGAGACCTTTTATCTGCAGGGGGCATCTTTGACTTGATAATCCTGCTCTTTGTCACCCGTATAACCCCCGAAACCCCTTCTCTCTACGCACACATCTCTAGATCTACACCCCTTCCCAGGAGGGGGAAACGCTACCTGTCACAGCACCTGTACCTGCAGGCTGCTTGTGGGGTAGGATAGTGAGTAAACTGGATGTGTGTGTGTATGGGGGGGTGGAGGAGTAGACACTGTGCCCGGCTAAGAAGTCACCTTTCTTCGGTATGAATGCTAATGATGGCAGCGATGAAGGGGGGGAACAAAAAGCATGCTGCTGCTGTTGCAGAATGTGTGTTTCTGTGTGTATGATACAGATGGGGAGCTGCAGAGCTCTGACAGGCCCTCTATGCTTCCTGGCTGCCAGATTATTTTTGGTAATTTATAACCATTGTTGCTTAAAGGAGCTTTTGTTTCCAATGGTTGTGGAGGCAGCCGCACTCCAACAACAATGAAACTCACTCCACCGGATGATGTTGTGTGTGCTTTTTGTGTGTTTATTTTGTTCATTTTTGTGGTGTGTGTGTGTGCGTTTTTATATATATATAACTGTATATATTGCTGTTATTTTTCTAATGTAGGCTAGCACAGAGAATAGAAATACTCTTTTTCTTCTGAGACAATGCATAAATAAATAAAACACCTAAAATTAAATTTCAACATCATAAAAAAAAAAAGAAAAGACAGAGGCTAAAAATATTTCCTCTAGAAGCTATGCAAACTCATTTGTTTATGTGCAACATCTGTGTTTTATTTTATGCATCATATAGTTGTGATTCTTATTTTTTTTCTACTGTATCCTCTGTATGTAAGGAGCCCGCTCCACCATTGAGCTATTTGTTCATCGGCCACTGATATAAGAATTAAACATACTCCCAGACAGATTTAGTTTTAACATTTCTTTCATTCAATAAGGAAGTTTATTTATGAGAAATTATGCAGTTATCTCTCTAAAGGATGCTCTAACAATATAAAATGATCAATTTTGCATAAAAAATTCTACCTATCTGTTTTTAAACTATGTTCTACGGAGCCCCTCTGGTGACATGGGTAAAAAAAAATTTACGTGACCGCGAGTTGTTTAATTCGTGAGATCCTATACCGTGGCCACAACATGTTTAACACAGCGGTAAAGTTAGTAGAGCGGCGCAGAGTTAGCGGTGTCTCCCACCTGTGCTGGCCGATGCAAGCAGACTGATTGCTGCTTCGGCTCTTCGGTTTCTCCCTCCTAAGAAACACGGTTGTTGATTTAGGGGCCGTCAATAAAGTTATGAACCGAACACTCTTGAGAAACAACAATTAATAGCTTTCTTGTTATGGCAAACAATAAAAAATAATACTGTGAAATTATTCTACAGGATGACACAGATGAGGCACACTTGTTTCTATCCAAGTTTAACCCATTTTTTTATTTTTATATTATATTTTACTGTAAATATTTTTCATATTTCTTCTAATATTAATATTGTTCTCCTTTAGAAAACCAATTTCGTAAACAAGCTTTAAAAATCTCAGAGGTGGGGCCATTTTTTCTAATTTTGACAAAATAACTTTTCCTCTATAAAACTTGACTTGAGATAACGAAGATTATCCTGGAAGTATTACTTAATTAAGTTAAAATTGTAGGGTTAATTATTATGTTGTGCTTCATTCACTGAGCAAGATGCATGTCAGTGGTAACCTCAACCAAAAAGTTAGGTTGAAATTATGGCTTTCTGAGAAGCTGGCAGACCGCCAACAGAAGACGCTTAGAGTAAAATTCTGTTTCTTAAACGTCCGTACAGCTACAGTGTCAAAACCGCTTCAGTCGCAAATTAAATCCTGTCCTGCTCTGACAGACGTAATCAAATCCAATTATTCCACTCCTCCATTTGGTGCCCATTAAGTGTTCATCTCCCATTCTGCTCTCGGCTTCCCATCCCGCAACAAAACATTTGAATGACAATGGGACAGTCATAACACCAGCAACAGGCTCCCTGATTATAGGCTCAACATCCTCTTCCCTGCCTTTCTCCCTGCTTCTCTCCTCCCGACACCTTCTACTTTCTAAAATCGATAGAAAAGAAAAACAAAATGACAGGGATTCATATCGCTACTCTGATACCCCGACACTACACAGGGAAATGACTATTTCCACACACAAAAGGCTCCATTACTGCCAGGTGACCTCCCGTCATTGTGTTCCTTAACCTCTGAGTTAGACACCCCAGGATCTCCGCTTCAGCATATGTGGCACCAGGTGTGTGTGAGACTGTGTTTGTACACGTGTGTGTCTGTGCGAGCAGTGTAATTGTGTGTGTACTGAAGCCTGTCATGAAGTGGTGAAGCATTTATCCTGTCGTTCACCCAAATATTTCTCCCTCACATTCCTTTTGCTGTCATGTTTGCAATGATGACATGTCCTATTTTTAGAGCTTAAACTTCCAGCTGTTTAAAGTGTCAGTCTAGTGTGGCTTGCTCAGTTTGTTCCTTACATTCACTAAAACTTGTATTTAGCTGGTCTTAATTATAAAACCAACATTGTAATGGTCTTTTTATTTTTTCCAGGACCTCATAAAAGTGATCAACCTTTTTCTACTATACAGACCATTAGGGGAGTCATAAAAAGATAAATCGGTTTGCTTTTGCATTATGTTTTTGGCCCTTTAGAGATTTGTGCAAAAGGTTTACCTTCACAATAGCAGCTTGAAAATGATCTATTGTAGCCATTTCACCCATTTTGGACTAAACCTTTAGTTTTTAAAAAGGAGCTGTCTTTTAGTTGTCAACTATGTATGTACCTTTGTACATATTGGCTGGTCATCTTTCACCCTACCTAATATTTTAAAATGTGTAAGTGTTATCTGAAGCTGGTGTCCTTAGCGAAACATCAGTGGAAATAATAAAGGACACAAACGTGATTTTTATTTCTACTTTGTCAGTCTCTGTCTTTGCTGCAATATCAGGTGAAGATTTCTATTTTTATCTATTGTTGAACATGCCTTGAGGGGGATATACTGTCTAATAAATCCAGGCTGGTACCTGAACATCTGTTGGTAAGAAAGCAGCATACAAACAATAGAAGAAAGGTGATTTAAAAGAAATGTAACCTGAAAAAAGAAAAAAGGGATAAATAAAATGTTTTAACCGTAACAAAGATACTGAAAGGTGATATGTTATTGAGTTTGTATAAAAAACATGAGAAATACACTGACTCATCAAACTGAAACATGGAGTACTTTTGACAACAAGAACTGACTCATGATATTTTTGAGTGAATAAACATTACTGGGAGACAAAGTAAAACTTCTAATGTTAACTAAATTGAGCAGAATGTAACTGAAGTCGCGTTGCTTAATCTAAAAGTTTATGACAAGTTTTTAAATGGGAAAAACTAACATTTCTCATTCATTGATTTATATTCATCCCTTCCTGCTTTTTCTGTCCCGCCCTCTGCTCCTCCTCGTCGCCATTTGTCCGTCTTTTACCACTGACATTCTTCTTGGTGATATAGTTTCTATTTCTGCCTCCTTTTCCCTTAATCCTGCTTCCACCTCCTCCATCAAACTCTCATAATTGTCCTCCCTTATTCTTCGTTAGGCCTCCATCCTCTTTCTCCACCAGCTTTTTAGCTAAACCCATCAAAGAGCATTAATACTAATCAACGCTAACTTTTTTCCCACTTAGTCTTTGCTGTAATTCGTTCTCTTTAATGACGCTCATTTGTTTGCAAACACAGATGATAAACACAAGTCGCCTTTAGGTGTGCAGGTTTGGAAATGATGAAACTTTCTCCTGACATTTTGGGAGGCAAAAGAGGAATAATGATGCAAGGATGATATTTGTGGAAGTAGATGCACTCGGCTGCTGCTTCGGAGCGTGTTCATTCATTTACCATAACAATGTAGCGACTGAGTGACTCGAAATAGGAGTGCTGCTGCAAAGTGGAACAGAGATGGGAAGCAGCTGGGCGAAATTCACCTGCCACTTCCAATGCGGATCAGAAATTCAGCTCACACCAGCAACCTCTTCTCCTGCACTGGGAGAACATATTTGGAAGGAAAAGAAAAACAGGAGGACACAGCGTGCTATGGCCAAATGAATCACAGACACTAGATTGAACGGAGGTCAGTGATGGAAACGGGAAACGGTCACATTCTTATAGACCTGCTGTGTTTGATGGAAAGGGTTTCATGGTCCGCTAAAGATAAAGCAGTGGCTGTAACACAGTGATTTACAGCAGCCTGAAGAGTGACAGAAGCCAAAACACTTCATGGTCATGAACATGGTCCTCTCCATGTTTTGCATATTTTAGGGAGGGAATACAATGTTTAAGCACCCTATTTTAATCTTGCATCTATTATTTTGTTTAAATTGATGTTTGAACCTCATGCAAGCTGAATAATAGTTTATATGCCATAGAAAAGCATTTGTTTGTATGTTTATCTGATAGTATAGTAGTTTCATGAATGTTCCACATTCCTAAAACCACTTTCAGTAGGAATCAGACCACTAAATGCTTCGTCTTTGACACAAGTGTTCCTACAATCATTTCTGTGTGAGGTGTGTCGACAGAAAGCCGCTCCCTCTGGCTGGGAATGCAAAAGTACTGGGGGAAGTAGAGGTTGAATGAATTTCGACTCAAACAGTATATCCTAAAATGGGAAAGACAAAAAAACTTGGATATATGAGTGTGCATTCTTAAACCATAGAACATTTACGTTTTGCATCCTAATTAACATTTATTTAAAGCATGCAACTGGATAGCAAAGATCTTATTATCTTATTGGGCTTCATTTCATTTTCCTGTTAAATCTTTAACTTAAAAAGCCTCTCTGCTCTTCTGCCCACTTCAGCAGACCTACTGAGTTTATTAATTGACCCCAACTAAACCCTTACATTACCCATTAGGCTGGTTTTCTAAAAATAATACGTTTAAATAGTTTATAAAAAAATCTGGAACACATTTTCTTATCCTGCAAACCCTTGTACTGTTTAGCATTGTAAAAAATTATAGTAACTGTGATTTATAGTGCGTTATAGTGGGCTCTAGTATTCAGATGATGTTTATCCAGCGTTTTGATAAATATATTCTTCCAGTCACGCCATAGTTTTCTAAACATATGGTCCGGATTGGTGGATCAGTCCCTTATGTTGACTCCTCATTCTGAAAAGCCGAACCGTGTTCAGGAAACAGAGACAGAAGTGAACTGACGAAACTCTCAACATTGACCTTAACCATTCACTAAACACTAATACTAAGTTATCTATTTTTGATAGTAGCTCAGGATGACTACAGTTTTGCTTTTTTTTTTTTTTTTAATACTTAGACATATGTTTAGGTCTTTGATATGTTGATCGCCTGTTAATCACATGGCAACACCAGTACCAACCCAGTCGCACGCTCTTACCTTGAGGAAGTTTACATTTTTCATTAAATAGATAAAAATATATTATATATACATTTATACTTATCTATTTATAGGTATAATAATTCGATCAATATAAATTGAATCTTTTCAACAGGTTTATTGTTCATTAGAAACTCCACTTTAGTTTTTGCGCCGTTGTTTGTGTGAACATAAATTGATTTAGCAAGTTTGAATATTCAAATGTCGCCGTTTGTGGAGTCAGACTGCATTGTTGGCATAGTTACTCATAGTAGTTTGCAGCGTTATTACAAAACTGGACAACTGTGTGACGGACAGCTTTCTGAAATAAGTTTGTCACTGCCATAGGTGTAGACATACTAGCATGACAGGCTTTTGTTGATTATCCCAAATTCTTCTGACACATTTTACTGAGAGATGTTAAGTTATGTAAATCTTTCTCCCACTCAAATTCGTCTGTTGTGAAAACCGACAGCTCTGAGTCCACTTAGTGTTAGTTTCCCTCAGCGTGTAGTGAGTCTTTGGCTCGCACGGAGGCAGTGCTGTGTCATCTCCACGCTGAGGAGAGTGAGTGAATTATTACAAAGTGCCTGAGATCCGGATTCAGAAGCGAGAGAGAAATCAGGATGAATGGTGTCTCATTTGTGAGTTGTCCAACACAGTATATGGTTGGAGAGGCCGAACACAGTAGAGAGGTGAACCTTAAGACATAAAGGTGTTCACAGGGAAGTTGCAAATAAGAGAATCTCAAGAAATGCTGCATAAAACAAAAAAAATTACGTACCCCAAGGAAGTATAGGACAACAAGAAAGTACTGAACTTACTTTTTATGGGATTTTAGCAGCTAGGATTCATGAGGGAAAGATGTGAGGCTGCATTTTTTTCAAAAAAGAAATTTCAGAATTTATGCCTGTTTTTTGATTGGTCTCATTCAGAATCTCTAGGAACGTTCAAGTGAGTTATTTGGTTAATTCTTCATAGATAATTCTTCAAAACGAGTGTAATGTCAGCATTTATATTGTTCTCCAAAGCTACGAAGGCTAATGAGTAAAAAGGGGAAACATTTGCAAACGGTGAAAAAGAAATGCAAAAAAGTACCATGACAAGGCTATTTGCTCACCTCACTATGCAACATCCTGTCCAGATGTTTGTTTTGTGAATGTAGTTTTCAGCAATGCTTGAACCTTGAGAACGTACTTTTTTTTCGGTTAGAACTCTTACAAAAACAAGATGTTGGTTCAGTCTATAGTTGTATAGTCTATAGTTTAGTCTATAGTTGTTCTCGAACACTGAGCGTGCTCTCCGGTACTTTGACTGTACAAACTTGGTCAAAGTTATGAACTCGTCAGGAACATTTTGTGCATTAAAGCAAGCATGTAGGTTTGTATTCTGCTTTAAGTTGTTTAGGAAAATGACAACGGTTTTGGCAAAAGATGAACCTCTGCATCTTAATTACAAACACATCCCTACTTTTTAACGTTCAAAGGCAAATGAGATGAGAATGCAATAGAAATACCCTTTATTATCCCACAGTGAGTAAATTAAGGTTTACCAGCAACAAGTTACAAGTACAGCAAGTTAAAGAGTAAAATAATCCTATTTACTTTTAGTTTAATTAGTTTAGTTGATTAAGTACATTTGAAAAAGGTTGGGATTTAATACTTTGTTTTAATTGACATGTATACATAATCTAATAAAATGGATGCCAATCATTTAGACTGATGACAAGACAAATTTTCAGTGTATAAACCTGCCGGTTATATTCTTGAATACATTAATAATGTAGATTTGGCATAATTTATAATAGCCTCATTCTAAAATAATGTATTTTAAAAATAAGGTGTCACAGTTGTGCAGTGGGTAGCACTGTTGTCATGCAGCAAGAAGGCTCTGGGTTTGATTCCATCTTGGACCAGCCACTATTCATTTTCTGGGCAAAAAGGGTACATTTGAAAAATATTTCTGTAAACCTGAGAAATAAAAAGGTACCAGACGTAGTTCTTTACACACCGTCTCATGCTTTCCTTTTTTTTTTATAGATCTTACTTGGTACAATGCATATGCGGCTGTTTGCAAGCATCAACCAAGAACGTTTCAGTGTATAGAGTTCTTTACTTTAACTAAGGCATTAGCGTCACATGATGAAACATTCGCAACATTCACTGAGATTATAATGTGCCATTTACTTTAACATTGCTTCTCAAGATGTGCTGCTTTTTAAGTAACTGTAAGTTGTAGTAAATCCATAGAGCCCCCAAAACACCTCTTACTGTGCTTTAAAACCAATTTAATATCGGTCATGTCAAGGCTAAAAATTAAATACGGAATATGATTTTAAATGTATTGCACCTTAAGCAGAATTTCATTGTATCATTCTGAGCTATATTGTATTGTACATTTAATGTATAGAGTCAAAAATCCCAAATTAGAAAACAGTTAAACCATCACATTTCCTTGACCCTAAACTGTGTTAATCTATACTATTTACAAAGTAAGTAGCGGTATGCTGATTTATTTCCCGAACCTGTGATAGGCAGCTTTTCAATCTTGACTCAGTAGAGTATGTGTATGTTTGTAGGAGCAAAGGAAGGGGGGTGGGGGTGTTATTGGGGACGGGGGTCTCAATTATTAATTGGTGTTTATTTGCAGTTATTGTGCATGAAATGAGAATTTAGCACAGACATCAAAAGACATGGTCACATTTTGCATTAAGCTACGACTGTTACCATAAATGAAACTATCAACGGTGTCCCATATAGTTGCAATGGGAAAACTTCTCACTTTGTTTATGACAATAAAAAAATATTTGATGCTAATAATTTTAAGATAAAACGTTGCATGTTTTATCCCCCCTGCTGTTATGGAGGCCCTATTAAGTTGGTCCTGGTATAATAAAAGACTGAAATATTAGATGTATTATGAAGTTATTAATAATTTCCTACAGAAAAGACCACAACAGAACATTTTCTTGATAACTCAACATAACAAAGGAAATATATTTTGATATCTGCCAATCAGGATTCCTGTGATCTCCACTAGTTGCAGTTGCCAGTAAGTTATCACCTTATTATCTGAACACAGGCTGGACAAACTGGTGCATGTGCAGCTGCTGTTGGAGTGGTTGGAGTGTGTTCCACAGGAAAACCAGGCGTGCTCCTTCAGTTGCGCTTCGACATAGAGAAAGAGAGAGAGAGCTGCAGATCTCATCTCTCCAAATTAACCAGTGTCCAAAAAAAAAAAAAGAAGAGAAAAATCAGGAGAAGCGCTTCAGATCCTCACAGCCAGCACCTCGCAGACGAACCACCAGCTCCCCAACATGTCCATCGCGGAGCGGCATGACGCGGAGCAGCGAAGCTGAGCGCAGCGCTCCAAAGTTTGCCCACGGAGACCACGGTGACTCCTAGCGCGGCGCGCACGCAACTTCTAGCGCGTCTTTTTTTTTTCGCCCCCTGCTCCTGTGACACTTTCGCCTGGGATCGCTTGCTCTGTTTTATGTGCAGCCGAGGAGACGTGTAATTTTTTTTTATTCCCAGGGTGGTCCGAAATGCAGGTTCTCGGTTGGACCACGGTTCTGCTCTGTCAGTGGATCCTGCAGAAGGTGAGTGGCACTTCTGAACAGGATGCAGCAGAAACGTGTATTTTGTTAGATTTCCAAGAAAGCACCTGCTGGAAACCTTTTTATTGCTTATTCTAAAATATTCCAAACACAACAAACATCTATAGTTAGTTGAAATTAATTATCCCAGGCTGTAAGCTATTAAATAACTTTGATGTGTCTGTGTTTCTGTTGCTTTAGCATTCTTTTTTCTTCCCCTCGGTTTTGACTGAAAAGGATTGAAAAAACGACGCATGTGCGCCTTCGCTTCCAAGCGCGCAGATTTGTGCTGCCTGAGCGCTTCCTTTTCATTCCCAGTTAAGCAGGCCTCCTTATCCATTTATCTATTTGCCCTTCCAGCAACTTCCCTTATTTTTTTTTCTTCAGAAGTTGAATACGCCGGTGGCTTGGTTTATTATCTTCCCATCGCTCTGTTGCCAAAGAGTTGTGTTTGCTCTGTGAAAGAGGCTATTCTGGTCCAAAGTTTCTCTTAAAAAGCTCACTTTGATCATAATGTTGTTCTTGTCCTGTTTTTACTCTACCACATTAAAGAATGAGACAGATCTGAACCGAAAGACTGATGCACCCCACCTGTACTCACCTCTGTCTGCTTCAGCACTAAAAATATCACTTTTCACAGATTTTCCATCTTTTACTAAATCACAATATGTAAATTTCAATAGAACTTTGCTTTCTTTGTATCTCATGTTTGTCTCCATCCCTCCATATGGCCACAACTTCAAAATCATACTACAGTTCTTATTTTTAATGGGAAAATAAAAAGCCCTACATGTTTAATTTGTTCTTCTTTAAAGTTTGGATTGTTTAAAAAAAACTCTGTTTTTTTAGTAATTCAATTTAAATTGATTTATTCTCTAGATTTATTGTATGCAAACTGATACATTTAAAATAAAAGAAAGCTAACAAAAACATATTTAGATTACCTGGACAGGATATTGTACTTTTACATTACACCATTAAAAACATGATTTTACATACATTGTCAGCCAAGTGAAATGTATGTAATGGTGCATGATTTGTCCTCAGTGCTTAGTTGGTGTTCCATTTGAATTATTTACTGCAACAATGACATTGAAGTGATGAACCTGTGGAAAAGATAAGAAAGCTCAGGTTTCTTAAATTGTTCTTTCAGCTTGTTTTTTTTGGGGTTTTTTCATCTTCGTCTTGATAGTTCGTAGATTCCCAATGGAGTTGAGGTGAATTTCTGGCCCAGTCAGACAGTGATAACACTTCATCATAAAGCCTCAAGTGTCTGGATTTTGGGCCTCTCCTTCTTAAAATTGAAAACTGACTTCGTACTAATAAAAAAAAGTCCTGTACCTTTTTTAGATTTTTTTTTTCTATTTGAGGAATAATAAAGAATGTTGCAACCAAAGCACATTTCTTCGATACATCTGGGTGTGTTGGCTCTTGAAGTTCTGTCTCAAGCCATATCCCACACCAAATGAATCTCTTCTATGTTTTTTGATGGGTTTTGCTTCACAATCCTTTAAAGGTTGTGCTAGTGGAACAGTTTCTACCAAATATTATCCTTCCACTTAATGTTTGTTTTAATTAACTTGAATACAGTACATTGATTGTAAACTTTATTAACAAGGATCTTTTATGGCAGTGATTCTTTCCATCACTGCTCTCAGGTTGACAGTCTCCCTGTGTCTGAGTCAGCCAAAACATTACATTTCTATAAAAAAATATAACTTTTCTATTTATCCTATGCATTACAGTATTAACATTTTCTAAAAAAAATACAATTTATTTTTGTTTTGTGCCACAAAAAAGTCAGGGAGTAATTGGAAATACCCCTTTAAAATAAATCACTATGTGTGTAATGACCCTATATAAAAAAACCACTAACACTTAAGGAAACAGATTAAGTTTTGGATTATTTTCTAATTCACTGAGATGCAGTTTAAGGTTCATCAAGCATCCCTGATGTGTAAAGCACATTTTATTAGCAGGCTAATGTCACTTGATTCAAGTGACAAAGTGAGGTATTATGGACTCACAGGGGTGCAGATGGATCTGGAACCTTTGCTGTCCACAGATTTGCTTGGTGACAAGCAAACACTGGTGTTATTTTTATTTTATTTTTTGTAGAAATACATACTTTGTTCTTTGTTGAAGTCTGATTTTGTCTTTTAATCAGTGGGTGATCTTGTTTTGTTAAAGGTGAGTATCAAGCCTGTTTTCAAGACTGAATGCCAAATAGTGTCTCCTGCAGAGAACTGCTACGACACATCCATAGTTGGATGTACAAGAGTTACGACTGATTCTACGTTATCTGCCAGGCTTTTCCGTCTATGTGTCCCCTAAAAAAATCAGGAGAAGGTTTTGGTCATTTGCTTTAGACCGCGTGACAACTTGCATCCTTGGGAGCACAATTAGCTTGAGGGACATAAAAGTGAGGCAGTAAAACATGCGTGGGAAACAATAGATGCACGTTAAAAAAGAATGGACATAATAGGCAAACAGAGTGGAGCTAACCTAATTTTGATCATCTGTTTAACTTAAACCAACCTTAAGTCATTATTTAATATATAACTTTAACTTTAAGGGTGTGTTTTGCAAGAAAAGTGTCTTTACATCGCTTTAAATTTTACAAAATTGTTTAATTTCAATCAAAATGTAAACAATCTCATTATATTTATACAGTTTCAGAAAATATTCATTAAAGTAAATGTGGTTTCCCCACACATACCCTGCAACATTATAGTATATTTCATCTCTCCGTTTTAAAATGATATCTCCAGTAGCAGCACTACAGAAGAATAAAAGATGTGTGAAAAGCTTCTTTGCTCCTTTATGCTCCAAGGAGAAACAATAGCATTAGCCAGCATCTCAAACTGAAGAAATCCTCTTATCTCCCCCCCATAAAACAACTATCGGTATACCCCAAGGATATTACGAGTCCCTTTAATTTCATTGTATAGCGCCACTCTTTCTTTGCAGCCACGTCTCATATATTCTATATAGCTGTGCATTTCAGCGATATCTACGTGTCTTCGTAAAATGTGCATGAGGGATGCACCCGAGCGTTATTCCGAGCCCACATAGTATGATCCTATTCTCTACATGACAGTGGAGAAAAAAACACCAAAACAAAAAAAAACATTATCAATCATCAAACAGCGGGATCAGATGATTTTCCATCAAGGATTAATCCAGGTGGTTGGTGCTTTCCCTCTCTCTCCATCCATCCGTCTGTGGATCATTGACTTTAAAAACGTCCCAGCTTCAGGGAACATGAAGCACCCCTGCTTTGTAATCTGTGCGAATTATATTCTCTATTCACTGATTATATGTGTAATCTGTTGAATCATGATGACAGAGGCAATCACATTACTGCCATATCTGTTGTCTCTGAAATTGTTCTCAGAGATCAGATACTTCTTTAATCTAAAAAAACCAGCACAAACCCCACATGATTTCATACAGTATTTTAATGAACTCTGACATGAATTGCTTGGGATTAAACGACAATTTATTTTATTTAACTTCTTTGCATCCTTTTTCACAGCGACGTGTCCCATTTTTGATCCACCCTTGCTTATGAAATGAGTCATCAAGCTCCTCTGCCTGGTTAATGTTAAATTTCCTGTCGTCGTTATTGGAGAGAGATTATGCCATGTAAATGTTTTACATGGGAAAGAGAAATGCATTTAATTTTTAACATAATTTAAAGAATCATGGATTCTTACAATTGTCATGGGCAAAACCAGGATTGAGATTTGCGTGCTGCAAGAACAGCTTCGCAGCAGCTGTAACAATAATTATACCTATGAAAAAACCAGGATGCAAGTGGGGCGGAGGAGAGGTGCAAGAAAAACAGCCATATATAAAGTAGAAATTAGGTAATAAATCAATACATCATTCACAGATTAGTATATAAAATTTTTCCCTGAACTATGTTTAGTTATCAACATGAAATATATATATATATATATATATATATATATATATATATATATATATATATATATTTTTTTTTTTTTCATGTTGATAACTATATATATATATAGCACTGCAAGCATCTGTGTAACCAAAAACAAATTCCTTGTATGTGTGAGCTTACTTGGCCAATAAAGCCTTATTCTGATATTCTGATTCTGATATATATATATATATATATATATATATATATATATATATATATATTTTTTTTTTTTTTTTTTGTTAAGAACCTTTACTATTACTATTTTAAGTCAGTAAGCACTCCAAAAACATTTACTTTTACACAGTTTAGTTTAACAAAGATCAAGTAAAGTTCAGAGAAATATGGTGTATATCTGGGTTAGAAGATACCGTCTTTATTGGAGAATCTGCAGAGATTTTAAGTTTTTCCCCTGGTTTTGATATGTTATAATCAATAAAACAAGAATCTGTCAAAATCAGCATTGGTGGGTCAGACCGTAAAGCCATCAGTCACGACCTTTGCATCACTAACAGAAAGGTTTCATCATAGATGAAGTTGTTTTTACAACATTTTGGTTGATTTAATGTGGGATGTTTCTCATAAAATACAAGACTTAAGTTGAACAAAAAGTCACTGAGAATGCAGAGGTCTGCTTCTACTTTCGAAATCATGTTAGACCAATGAAAATTGTTCCAGTATTCCCGTGGTTCTCCGTTGGATTTTATGCTATTTTAAATTCCCCTTTTCCTTTTATCAGTATAGGTTGTCAGTCAGCTGTGTGTAGTGGTCTAAGGAGGCCAATGCCAGCAGCTATTCAACGTTTAAAAAATAAATTATTCTTCATGGATTATGGGAAAAAAACTTCAAGATGAGCCGTACTTTAATGTTTTGTGCTAAAGCTGACATGTCTATGCATCAATGCAAAATATATCTTTATGGTTATCCAATTACTTAGCTACCATAAAACTGACATGTTTCCAACATTAAAAGATGGAAACTGGTCAGGACACGCTTGCAATTAAAGTACTGGTATACTAGTAAGATCATATAAATTACCTTATATTTGCATGGTATGTTTGTTACTCTGTATCACCTGTACATGCAGCTGTCCTAATATTTTACTAAATAACTTGATGTTGTTACTAAAGTTTAAAGATAATGAGGCTGCCTGTTGTGGATAATGACCAAAGAAAAGAAACGATATAAAACTTTCCTTGTTAATAAAATGATAAATCCGTTTTTGGGGGGTTTATTTTATCTGTCGGTAAAATAAAAGCCTAACGTTGGTGTACTACTCCTGCTACTCAGCAAATTAACCAGTGACCATTAACCCATCAGCTAATCAGATAACAATGACGCAGAGATCGGTGAGAAAGCTCTGGTGCTGTGCGAATAATCCTTAAAAAATATGAATATTTTTATCTTCTGCTTCTCTTTACATCTGTTAAACCATTTGAATTAATGGGTGGCTTGCTTTAGATCTGTAAATTATAGGTTTGTATTTTAAAAATGAAAAACTCACCTTTCTTAATTTGATTAATTTCTATGTTAACAAGTTTAATGACTGCAGCCAAATAAACTGCTGGATCTTCTTGTTTCTATGAAATTAAAATAAAGGTAAAAACTAAGGTAAATTAAACATGAATGGTTTGTGTTGTATGTAACATGTTTCATTGTATGAATATTTTAATCTTTTAGTGAATATGTCACTCCAAAACTGAACATCCATTTGAATCAACTGGTACATCAAAATTGTAGCATTTTTGAACTGCGGCACAAAAAAAACAATTCAAATTTCCTTAAATGGCCGTCACACTGTACTGTTATACACTTTGATGCCTGAAATGTTGAATATTAGTTATGAGTCAGTCAAGTTTACTGTGCAGATCAAACCCATGAACCTGTTTGTATTGCAACATACTGTAAAATACAATAAAAAAACTATAATGTCTATGTATGTACTCTGTACTCTGGTAAGAGACAGAAAAGCAAAAATACTACAAGAATGTTTTTCCATCCAGCTGATCTGAAGCAGATGTGTTGGGTTTAAACACAGACACATATCAGACTTCTTCAACCATAACAGCAGAGTCAAAGTTGTGTTTGGAGCTTGTTTCAGGGTCAGGTCACAAAACATTTTTAAATCAAGATCTAGATTGGAACTTTGTTCCAATTTAGGCCTACTGACCCTTCAAAACAAGTCCGGCTTTCAGGAGAACCAAGGAAATGCTGCTTTGGAACAGTTCTTTTGTTTGTTTGTTTGTTTTTTTACTTTATATGTACAAAACTGTAAAGAATAAATGGAAAAAATAAATGGAATACCCTTTAACTTACTGGCAACAATAAAGGCAAATTTAAACGCTGATTAAAATCAAAACAATTAAACAATAATAAAATGGGCTTCTAACTAAAGGTACTAAGACATTCTCACACACACACACACACACACACACACACACACACACACACACACACACACACACA
>JAVLVB010000591.1:2288398-2300967 GCA_032876305.1 Orestias chungarensis | reverse complement strand
ATATATATATATATATATATATATATATATATATATATATATATATATATATATATATATATATATATATATATATATATATATATATATATATATATATATATATATATATATATATATATATATATATATATATATATATATATATGTATAATTGTTCATATTGTTTGTAAATTCCAGTCAGTTTTAAGCTTGGTAAATTTAACTAAGTGTAACCAATGCTTAAATGCTTACTCTGCATAAATGAAGATATTCCTGCAAGTTCTCAATTACCTATCAAATTCAGAACGACCTTCTAACCAACTTCTTATATCCCTAAAATGGTAAATAATCATGTTTGAGTTAATTATACATCTTTATCTTCACTGTAGTTAGAAAACTGGAAATGCAACACGAGATGTCAAAATCAGAAGTTTTTCCTGTTTATATGATTTCATATGTCAATATTTCAAATCATGCTTTCTCAGGGCGGGACAAAACCGGTGTGTTAATCTTGGTGACAGTGGTAGCCAATGGTTTTTACTATGCAGGTAGCAGGAAAATACATTAAGGTCCCGAGTGTTTTTAGAATAATAATATGGCAAACATTAGGAAGACACTGGTTTGGTTGCTTGAGATCAAAACTGAACTTTGTGATTTACAAACAAAATATTAGTTACTGCATATGTCATCGTAATATGAGTCTGATCTGCCTTAGTAGCAAAAAAACTACCAAAGAAAACCAACCTTAAAAGTACTTGAATGTATTAAAAGGTACAAGATACAAAAGACTAGTATTCATCTATTTATTTATGTTTGTTTTCTACGTGTGCAATTAAATGCTGATGTTTTGTAATTCATTATCAGGCCTTGGATTTTCATGCTTATGAATAATAGTAACTTACCTCGGAGATTTATTTGAGTAATGAGATATTAAAATGTAATCCAAATGACATGTAATATATATAACTCATGGCGCAGATGGCGGTGAATGCTCAGGGTCAGATCAGTGTGAGGACCCTGTACCCAGCGCAGAGGTGTGGGGGCCCGGATTAGTTTTTATAATTCTTTTTTTAAAATATAAACGCATTCAATCATACAAGCATTGAATTTATTTAAAAACTAAGCCAGAATCAGAATGGTAAAGCCCACACACACACACACACTTTCTAACCCAGCTAGATTGGTGAGCCCTTTAGTAAGCTCCACTGACATTCAGACAAACACACTATACTAATAAATAAAAGATTCTGTGTAAATCTACTGGTGATAAAATCTCAGGGATTTGACGCTGTTGTGTTTTTAAGAAGACATGTAATAACAGACCCTTGTTTGCATTCCCTTTTAGTCCCGGCAGGACTGCAGGGCTTGCGTTGGATGCATTATTAAGATAAAAGCAAGACAATATGCTTGTTTGTGCTTGTGTTTTTTTTTCACTCTCTGCTCACTCTAGACTAGTCAAAACTTTCCTTATATATTGCTTCGTGAATTCAGCCGTAATGGGGGTGTAGAGTGGAGATTTCAGTACAGATCGGGGCACTCAGCAGAACCATTTGGTCACGGATCCCGTGCACATCTCTCACTCTTTTTCTGTGTCTTTCTTTCCGGCTTTCATCTCACCCCTCTCTCACCTGACACCTGCCTGTTAAAACCTCCACAATTGAGCCTCTATCTTTCGCTACATTGCTAAATTTTTCATCCTGCAAGCCTTTTTCTCCTCCATGCTGTGTCTGTCCAGCCCTGCAACTTTTTGTCTTTTGTCGTTGATTAAAATAAAACATTAAAGGAAGAACTGTATAAGGAAAGTCGTATAGCGTTTGTTTCCAGCTCTGAAAGTTTCCACTGCAGAGATGAGATTTTGTGTTTCCCTTTTGCTCTCCTGGTGGTTTCTGGCTCCAGTTGCTGTGTTTCTCTCTGGGTGTTTCTGAATCAAGACATGGCTCTTCTTACAGCTGAATTATATAAAAATCTCTGCTTGGTTTTTGGTTAATTAGCCAAAGCAGAGAGCAAATGACAGGGGGGAGGGATGGTTAGGCTGATGGCAAAGGGGTAGACAAGTTCTTTATTTGGGTATGTGTGTGTTTGTGTGCTACATGGCGAGGATAGAGTTTCCCTCCTTTAACTTCATCCAACTTGGCCCAAAGGAGGCTGCTGCGAAGGGAGGCTGGGTCAGGGCTGTGGAAGGAGAAGAGTCCACAGCAAAGTGAAATGTGTGGCTGTGTGGGCAGAAGGGAAGATCAAAAAAAAAAATCTGACATTTTTAATGCCCACAGTTTGGCATTGTGGTCTTCACAGATAGCTTAACTGTCAGTGTGTGAGTTTGTCACGGGCACTGTCCAATCACGAGCGTGAAGGTATATTAAAATTCAAAACCACTCATATTTTTTGTCATTTCCAAACAGCAGCTATCAAAGCATAAATAAACAACCTTCAAATTGGTATCTAAGCTCCGATCACATCATTCTGTGGTGGTGTCGCTCATAATCTCATGAAGTGATGAGCTGAACTAAACCCCCTGAACCCTGTCTTTTATCATGTCATGTGGTAAGAACAGGGTCTCTGACTTCATGAATGAACTGGGGTGGTAAAAGCTCAGAAGAGAAGCAAGACGAAGTTGGGAGGAGAACATGACATGAAGAGTGCAACAGGATGCTTTGTTGCTCAAACAGATTGCCTTACATTGGTAAGGCTTGTTTTTGAGATGATGATTACGCGTTTACTGCATTAGAACTATTTCTCAGGCATTGCCTCATTTATTAAAATCAGAAAAAAATTAGATCAAAATCAATGATACCAAACTTATTGCCATTGATTACTAACATTGTCCTGATGTGAACTCATTAATCGTGGAAGAAAAAAGGGCTGGTAACTTTCCATGTTCTGATTCCATGCCGACAATTAAAGGATGTTCATCTCCTCTTGTTCCCTGAAGGTAAACCCATGAGTTAGGTGGTCTGAAAACTATCAAGGTGTTTTTAGACCAGGATTGAAAAGGGAACTTATTTAATTTGGTTGGGAATCCTCCCAAAAACTAAATAAAAAAAGCATTCATGTTTTCTGGTTTGCTGTCACACTGCACCTTAGAAACGAACAAAACTGTCTGGACAACACCGTGCAGATATAGCAGCTGCTCATTTGGAGCAATACATTGCCCAATTTGAGCAGCAGACAAGGCAGGAAGCATTTTAATGTGTTGCTCTGCATATGGTAGAAAAATCCAGTTATCCAGAAAAAGATTAAGGAGAGATTATGTGATGTTCTGCTATCCTTACATGGATTTAGCAAAGCGTTGAAATGATTGAAAATTCTACATCAAATATGGCTGTGAATTATACATCAGTTCCTTCTTTTGGGTTATTTTCCTCCATTGTTTGTCTAGTAGTCCAACTGCTTTTTCTCTCCAAGTCAACTTCAGTTGAAGGTGAACTGAAACACACATTTTCAGGTTGACCACGGTTTGTTTCCTTGGTCTAGATCAGAGACAGGATAAGCTTTACCTTTTAATTTTGACCAAACAATAGACATTACTTTATCAAGTCTCCACTGCGGAAACAGCTTAGTTAATGAAAACTTGTTATTAAACTAAAGGCCTATAAAGGCTAGGTAGACGGGAGATAACTAACCCAGGAAGAGAGTTAGGCTCGACTATGCCTCAAGCAATAAACACAACATCCCCAAAAGAGATGGGCAAGTATAGCTCTGGTATAGTTCACTGTTGTCATGATTAATTTAACTGGCCATCGCTAGTCCATGACAGGGAGGACAAATGTAGTCTTTCCCTTAGAAAGAGCAGAAGACTTTGGGGAAAGAGCAGTCTGGGGATTTATTATGCCTGTTTTGAGACCAGAATAATTGTCCCTCCCCTGGAAACTACAATTTGACATTTATGTGTTTAACCAGGTGAAGTTACATTTCCCCAACAAGATTTGCAAATTACAAAACAGAGAACAAACAACCTTTAGACAGATTCAGTGTACTGAAGCTTCAGTTCACTCTGCTCAGCAGATGTCACCCTCCCCTCAGCAAAGCAGACCCCAACCCGCAAGTAGCAACATGAGTAGTCAGTGACAGTGTCATAATGTGACACCTAGTAAGACCAGTAAGACAGAGAATGAAGAATTAGAGGTGATAGATGGAGAAAGAAATGGAAAATCCACCACATATGTCCCAGCAGCGAGAGGCTGGACACCTCTCTGCTTAGGGATGTGCTGTAGACTGTTCAACCAAGGAGAGTGTGAACAATGTAAATCAGCTTATACAAGGAGGGCAACAGCAGAACAGCTTGATCCCTCTGTGACCAGCTCCGAGACTGCTGATCAAAGTGTGACTTCTCTTCTTATAACTCTGAATTTAGGAGATGTTTGAGCATTACATCATGGCGTACCTTCCAAAGAAGATCACTCCTTTCTAACCAACAAAATTACTACAGTTAGTGAAGCCTATAGGTACAGAATAAGGCCATCACCGAAACTCGACTAGTCCACTTGTTAGGACTTTTTTATTGAAAACCTCAGGAAAAGCAAAATACATAAGACACATATTTAATAAAAAATGTATTTTGAATCAGCATTTAAGATTAGGAACGAAGATTAGCTATGAACAAAACACATCTATTGAAAATAAGCCAACAAGCGTAACTAGAGCCACTGAAACAAGTCACACCCGAAGTAATCTGCTGGATAAACTGGTTGTACAAGCCAGTTTTTCAGTCATCCAATTAACTGAGAGGGGTCAATAGATCTACAAATAGATTTGTTCACACTATCTGACGTGTGCAGAATAGTTGCTTTTATTCATCCTATGCATTGAATAGAGAAAAATATATATATTCTTATAAGACTGGGCACCTTTAGATTGTCAACATAACTGGTTATCATTGTTATTTTTATTTTTACTATTGCACTTTTAGTATTTTTTGTGTTTAATACATAAAAAATAGTATTTAATATTAATACTGGTGTTTCGATCTTTTAAATTCCTGCTCCTATTTGTTTTGGTTTGTGAATCCTATATTTTCTTATTCCAATTCTCTATATTTACCAGGTAGTCATATCGTCTGCCTTTTTCGTTGTCACTGTGTGTGGTCTAGGTTTTTTTTTTTTTTTTTGCAGATAAGTCTAGATAAGGAGGCCAGGGTGAACCTACGTCTTGCTACATCAGGCAATGGAGCACTGAGAGGCTAGCTTTCTGTCCCTGCGGCTTACTGAGACTCATAAATCAAACAAATGCACACATAAGGACAGAAGGAAAGAGATTAAAAAGATATCTGTGTGTGATTGAGTGCCGTGTTACCTTGTAAAAAAAAAAAAGAAGGCGCAACACAAATACTACTGTAAATACCGTATACATATCTCTGCAAGAGTGCTTGTGGGAGACCTTGAACGGGTAAACCCTGACATCAGTAGGGACATGCGTTCCAAATTTATGCCCTGACCGAACATCATTTTTGGGATCGACTTGAAGAATTAACCTTAAAGTAATATCAGAAATTACATATCCTCAAATTTTGTCAGAGTATAATTGTCTGCCTCAAGGTTTATTACGTCCAACAGAATCTCATCAGCCAGAGCAATTTCTGCTAACCAGATGTGCTTTATGTTATATATATATATATATATATATATATATATATATATATATATATATATATATATATATATATATATATTCAGTGGATTGCCACATCCACTGGATCGAGATTAAAATGAGGTTTACAAATGAATTTGCCTGATAAATGTTTTGTAAATTTTTAATCCACAAGGCCAGTCCTTTGTATAAACTCCACCAGGCATCAAAGCTGACAATTTTTTATTTATTTTTTTACGTCAGCATCAATCTAAATCAACAAGAGAAAATACAAGCGTTACAGAAAGATTCAAAATTTATCGCTTTCACGTTTCTGTAACAACTTCGCATCGCGCCATGTTTATTGCGTCTCTTTATGTCACAGACTGATTTCTGTTTTGATTTTCTTCTGTCATAACAACATATTCTTTGTTGAGATATGACCCCCACCATCACATTTTTATTCACAACATCTCTTGTTGCGAAGATTAGATTCAGTTGCCAAATGGCTTGGTTAATGATTTCATTCTTGTCCTGCATTGAGATATCAGACCCCACGGTCACCTTTTTATTCTCTCATCCAATGCTGCAGAGCCTGCACTATGTAGGAGGGTAATTGTATGCTCATTTAATACATCAGGTTCAATGTCGTGTTAGATAATGTGCAGTTGTCACAGTTCAGGCTGATTTATTTCTTTTTATATGTTTTGGCAACATTTTCTAAGCTTATCAGTCATATTTATGTTTGTCTTCTTGCAGGCAAAATATTATTTAGTTCTTCCGTGACACACAGATAACGCATCGCTGTGTCATACAAAGGAAAATGAGAATGCTCGCAAATGTCTCTGACGCAATTTAAAGAAACTGCATATTTGTTTCATTATAATTTATTCTTAAAAAACTATACTTAGCAAATGTTCTGTTTTTATATATTGAAGCCTTTAATTAGTAGTCTAGAGAGTTTGTTTAGGAATATACCTCCATACAATAATTATCTGTGGCATCAAACAAAATACCAAAATAATCTGGGACCTCAGTTTGATAACCTGAGAGATTATTTTTGGATTATTTTAGGAGCCTTGGTAATAAATGTGAACTGTTAAAACACCTGCTTTTTGTCCCCTTTTTATAACCCTGAATTGTTGGCAGCTCAGTTATTCAGGTGGTATTAAGTTTGATTACGTTGGACTCCCGCTATCAAATGAAATGTCCTCAAAAACATCCTGCCCATTGGTAATTTTAAAATAAATTGAACGGGATTGAATAATGTTGGACAAGGTAGGAAAAATCTTAAATACAAATCAAATTATTTTAACATTCAGAAGAATTTTAAAAAATGTACTGTATAGACAAAATTAAAACACAATGGATCTTTTGCGGTTAAATAAGCTTGAAACAGTTGGTGGCTTTTAATTTCTTGCCTGTTTTATCAAACAGTGGCTTTTCTTCATATAGTACACCATATTAAACATGTCTAAGATTCAAACATAACCTTACACAGACCATAAGAAAAGCTGAAGCAAACGTCTTTATCAGGAAAAAACAATGATCATGGTTATAATATATAATATATCTCCATATCATGTGCATGATAATGGTAAAATAATGTGGTGGATTCTAAATAAATTATTAGGCATAGATCTAACACTTGTTACAAGCATTTTTAATATTTTTTCATAAATAGTCCATCTGAATGGCTCTTCACTCTTTTTTAGCCCCTCACACTTGATTGCTAGCTTGTTTTTCAGCTTGAAAATAAAATATAAGTAGATCTAACAAGCATCCCTGCAGAAAAGCAGGATGCCCAGGAAATGGACCCAATTTTTAAAGACCCATGTATAAATCTCAGTTAATCAGTCAAAAAACACAATACTCTCATGGTGAAAGTTCGCAACAGTTACACCCAGTCTCAAATGTGAATTTAAGACAGACGAAGCTAATTGGCCCTATTAATACTAGCTAATAGTGTTAGAATGGATAATGTTACATAAATGTAAATAAGTGAAAACAAATTACAGAACTTATGAAACATGCATGCCAAGTAAATGTGTTAGAAAATGTTTTTGTCACAGCAGATTCAAACGAATCACAGATGAAATGAAATCTAAAGGTGATCCACCTAAAGGAACCTCAATAATTGTTAATTGCTGTCATTTTGTGTTTTAAACAGAGTAAGTTGGATGATGTTTTACATCTGGGCTTTGATTTTAGATCAATGGTTCTTGTGGATATCCAGCAATCTTGATTTGGTTTAACTTTAGGTTTTTTATTTCCCACTTATCAGATTTTCCTGTGACAAAGTGAGCAGCTTCAACAAGAACAGAAACAAATGTGTAAATAAAGTGGAGGCTGCTGGCTGTATTGACTTAAGTGTGTATTGGCAAACTTAACACAGTGTGTTAAATTGGTTTGTTTATGGGTTAATTGCTCCCTTGACAACAAACTAAACATAATGAGATTATCTGAAGCTGCTTTAAAGCTGCTGGAATGGAAGAGAGTTTAGGATCTGTAGAGGAATCTGAACTATAAGATTTTGAATAGAAATTAGATATCTGTCAGCCTTACGTCAGCCGATTCTTCCCTCCAGAAAGGTGTTACAGCTAAGATAATGCCAAACCAGGTCTAGTTTCTATGGAGAGAAAAACACAGTTAGCAGTTGGAATGACAAGGAGTCATGCAAATTTGACAGTAGTTAAAGAAGAAAGCAGCAGAGTGAAGAACTTTGGTCATTATGTCCTCCAGCAGTTTAAGCCTATAGCAGCATAACTACAGAGACAGATCCGGGGTAGAATGGGGACTTCTTTTTTTCAAGAACAAATTCTGCAGCGTTTTGGATCAGTTGAAGGCTTTTAGCAGCATTATGTGGTTTTACTAAAAGTAAAGAATTTCATTTTATCGAGATGATAAAAGGGAATATTAAAATCTTGACATATTCTAGTGAGAAATACATCAAGGTTATTTTTGGAGGCCAATTTAATTAGATTAAGTGATTGCATAGCCAGTTTTTTTGTAAGAGACTGATCCAAAGATTACGATTTAAGAGAATAGAAAAAAAAAAGCTTTGAGTTATTCAGGTTTTTATTTCTTCAACACATGCCTGTAATCTACCTAGGCTAGACAACAATACATGAGGTAAACATATTTGTTCTAAGTACTGAACCCAGTTGTACTCCACCCTGGGGGCTGAATACAATTCATCATAACATGAACAAACTGGAATCTGTCAAATAAGATTTTATACAGCCTACTGCTGTTCTCTTGATTTCTACACCATTTTCAAGCCTTTCTAAAAGAGTATTGGGATCGACATGTGACCTGCCGGCAGCACAGTTGAGTCAAAACCAGTACTGAGATCTAACAAGACCAGAACAAACAAAGATCCATTATATGAGACTGTGAGATGATGATAAGTGACTTCCAGCAGAGCTGTTTCAGTTCTATGATGAGCTCTGAAACCTGACCGAACCCTTTCAGACTGTTCAGATGCTCACTCAATTGATTGTTAAGTGTTTTCTCAAGGATTTACAAGGTCTACAATTTATTAAGTCAATATTTGCCTGTGTCCTCAGGATAGATTAATCATATCTAAAATGAGGCCAGTAATTAAACTTCTCTAAACAATTTGGTTTGGATGAAGTCCAACAGGCAACTTGAAGGTTTAAACAATGATAATGTTTCAGAGTTAGCAATTGGTACCAATTGCTGTGGAGATTTACATTAGATCATGTGACATGTTTTCTCGAAAGCACTTTGATAGGTAAAACACACACACAATATAATTACATGTTTTTCCTGGTCTGCGGAAGAGGTGATATCAAATTGCCAGAAGTTATTGTTTGCTTTGCTGAAAGCTTCAGAGTGCAGGACGCATAATGTCATTACCGATTCTGTCGGCAGAGGGGTTTGTCAGGAAGGCTGGAGGGAAGAAGGAGAAGGGGGGAGTGCAACAGGGAGAAAAAAAAGTCAGCTGAAATTAATAAAAATGCCACAGAATGAAATAAAGATGAGTGCTCCACTGAGCCACAGACTGAATATAAAAGACAATCCTGTGAAATATACATGGCTGGCAGGAGAGCTGAGCCGAATGCTAAGCTCCGTTTTCTACCTGTTACCCACAATGCATGCCACGATCCCGGGCCTGTCGAGCACATCGCAACAGTCAGGGATCATCTCAACAGCTCTGATCTCTCCAATAGAGCTGTTTTCTTTATCACACAGAGAACAAGAGACAGGGAGACACGCAGGAGAAAGAGACCGGCTCCCATTTTTAACAAGATTTAATGTTATTTTTCCCTGTCTGTAATGCTTTTATTATTGCAGACCGGCTTAGCGGTGAAAGGTATTGATTGTGAACTAGAGCTCCAGCTGGGACTAAAGGAAGCAGAGATGGGAGGTGTGGACTGTTAATGGCAGGTGATTTGTTTTTTGTTTAAAAAAAACCCCACACATTTTCTTCTTCCCCTGCATCACGTAAAGTTTCTTTTTTCTTGCACTTTACCTAAACAAGGAGAGTGCATGTCTGTATTTGATTAAATCATTTCAGTCGTTCTTCACTCACTTAAAAAATCCGCATCTAAAAGATTTTGACTAACAAGTCCTGACATGCAGACACAATCTAACAGGAAGAGTAAGTGTTTGGAGCTTTAAAAGAGAACGCATTCGTACTGGCAATGCAGGTTGAGGAGAAGGGAAGAGGAAAGAGAGGAGAAGGAAATAGTGCCTTTTAAAAATATTTATGCACCTTGAACTTTTTCAAGTTTTGCCCCATTACAAGTACAAATTTGAATTCATTTTATTGAACGTTTGCGAAAAATCCAACCAAATAGTAATGCACGGTCGTGAGATGGAAAAAGCATTAATAAATGATTTGTAGACTGTTTTTTATACCAAAATGAATCTAACAATTGTGTCATGCAGCACATGTGTGACTTAATGCTTTCTATAATTATGTTTCGATGCAGTCACAGTTGGAGGACTTTTGGTTCGGTAATGTTGTATCACCCATCTTTGCACATCTGCAGGTTAAAATATGTTATCATTCTTTGCAAAAAAGACGTGTATTTATTAGACTTTTTACTGATTCTCCATAAATTGGGTCTAGGCTCGACTAGGACATTCCATCCATCTTCGACTTAACTGTTCCTGGTTTATCTAAATGAAAGCAAAGCATAATGCTGTCACCACTATTTTTGTTTTATTATCGTTAGAACAAGGGTTTTGTTTTTCAGGTTAATTTGCAGTTTTAGATTTCCTCCGCAAGCAAGTTGCAGTTGTCCTGATGACAGATTCTCCTACCTGTGCTGTCGATCAGGTTCCCTGATTAATGTTTTCTTGCCAGGCCCTGCAATTTATGTGTACAAACGTGTCCTTGTAGGTTGAACCATTCAACAACTTTCTCTCCAGTTTGTTTTGTTTGGTTTAGGGCTTTAAAAATTAACAGGGATAAGCACATATGAACTTTGCATTTTTCAAACTTGTGTTTGTGATAATGTTTAAATACCACATTCAATCTTGCTTCCACATTACAAATTATCCAAGTATTTTATAAAATCACGTAAAATGCAAAGGAAATACAATGATGTTTGTAGTTATAACGTTGAAATGTGAGAAAGCACAAGGTGTGTTAATATGTTTGCCAAACAAATATATGTAATATATTGTGTTAAGATGATTAAAGACTAGATTACTTATTCCTTATTTGTCAGTAGTAAAAAAAAAAAAACTAACATGTTATGCTTAACTGATTACCAGTGGCTCTTCTCTTCTCTTGTTTTACAATTAAATGTACTTAGGCCAAATTACTAAAATAATCTTTTTAATTGTCTTGGCTTCTCAAGCACATCCGTAACACAACCAAAACACTAATCCGCACAAAGATGATGATTGACAAATCTTGTTCCTATTCTAGGCCTTGCACTTGGAAAGCAGGAATAATGATCTTCCCAACCTTAATAGCAAACAGTCAAGGTCAACTGTCCACTGATGCATTATGGGCAAGGTGTCCTCGATGTGGAGAAGCTCTGCTGTGTTCAGTTCGTTGCCTGAGGTGTTTTTTGTTCTTTTTGTGTGTGTGTGTGTGACTTTGCCCCAGAATTGATCTCTGTTCCACCTTAAGGTAAAGCAAAAAAAAGATAAAATCAGAGAACAAGCAATTCATCCAGTAGTGCAGCACTTGTCCTGCGAGTTATACACCTGAACCGTCACTGTTGTCTTAACTTGTACAGTGATTATTATTAACTGCCTAGAGGGGGGAACCTTTAATAAGCAAACATATTTTGACTTTTTTTGCAGACAAATACATCTACCAAAGACCATGGAAATACCTTCAAGCATCAAAGTGCCATTTTATTCCCCAACTCATGATGTTGTTGTGTTGTTAGTGGGGGTTGAAGCTCCAAGCTTGAACTATGACTAAATAGGCAGTACGTTGCAGAAGTACAGACGTTACGGAGATTCAAGGAATAATAAAAAATGCATGAATGAGTCAAAGCAGCACTCCAGGTTTGTTTATAATGAGTAAATAAACACATTTCTTGCTACAGAGCCCTGCCTTGTTGTCACAGGGAGCTTTATGTTGTCATCAGGTAATGTGGTGTGAGATTCAGGAAAGAATATCAGTACATATCCGCCATACAAAGATTTATAGATATGTTTCGTTTGTTAAAATACCTGGTATTATTTGTGGTTTGCAGGTGTTTTCTCATACTTTTCTATTGAATTACCTTCACCTGCCTTGATTAAAATATAACAGATTTAGAGAAAATGAAGCTGTATCAACACTTTAAGGAAAAACTAATGTGGTGGAAGATGGAGCTGAAGGGAGGGCAAAGTGTTGACTGGAAAGAGGAAGAGTCAGGCTGTCTCTCATGCTTGGATCATTAATTTGTGTCCTAATTAGCAGGAATGCCACCGTTGAAATGCGACACCTGCATAAGGACATCAGGGCGTGTGTGAGCGTGTCTTTGACCTGCCTAAGCTCTGAGTCTCCTGGCCTGTTAGAAATGACAGATTGGCGCTGTCCTGCA